>OW796090.1:19018396-19278899 GCA_941860345.1 Chrysodeixis includens | reverse complement strand
AATTGCAAAATTAAAGTGCATAAACTAACCTAAAAAGAAATCATTGTACTGTTTATCTACAGTATTCATACTGTTTATCTACAGTAATGTATTAACAATTACTTTTGAAAAAAAACACAAAACTTGTATAACACAAACTAAAAATTGGTGATCTGAAATAGTCATCTTCTACATTGAAGGTATGAAAGAATACGAGACACGGAGACATGGAATGCATTCGGATACACGCAGTCGTCTAATTCCTGAAGTACTTTAAAATTAATCTAGCTCCTTTGAGATCCTAAAAAGAGATTTTGATTTTTCCGCGAAAGTTCTCAACAAACAACACTTTACCAAGCTAGTAGTTAATATTTTATGACAACCACTGTTTTTATAATGGTATGAGTATTTTTTTACTGTTTACTCAGCTTTGTGGCTAAGCTATACGATAGCAACTAGGCTGAACTGAATTTGATAAAAATATTATTATAAGTAGTGTTAAAATTTTGAGAAAAGACTTAGGGTTATATAAATATTCTTTTTGCCGCAATTACATCTATGACAACATAAACAGTCCTCTGTTATAAAGAAACGTTTTAAAATAAAATTGAGGCTTAAATTGAAGCTTACACCTATCTAAATTATTTCATTACGAGTCTGTTTCATGATTGCAAAACGTACAAATTTTACATTTATATAAGAAGGATTTTACGCAGAGTGGGCGTCGACGGATAAGTTCACGGGGTTGCGAAGTTTCTGAGAATTTGTAAAGCAATGATGTAATATATTATGGTACGAATATTGTGACGAAAATACTGTGAAGTAATAAGCATAAGGACAAATTTATTGTTTCCTTCACAATGATTGCATAAAGATGTAACTTAAAGGAGCATGATTTATATTGAACCTTAATGAAATTTTTAAAGTGTTCTCCAAACTAAGCTTACCTATAACTTGCATACTAACTATTTGGTAAATAAGTTCAGACAACAGTTCGTTCAAGCAAACAGATCCCTGCAGCCCCGTAGGTTCTACATACATCTATTGTCAGTATTTTAAAAGCTTGAAAGTTTCAGTCCTACCTAATTAATACTAATTTGTTCATATGTGATAGACAAATATTATTCACTAGCGACCTGCCCCAGCTTCGCACGGGTGAAATACTAATGTATTGTACATACAAACCTTTCTCTTTAATGACTCTATTTAATAAAATAACCGCTATAAAATCCGTTGAATAGTTTTAAAGATTTAAGTGGACAGACAGACAGCGACTTTGTTGTATACTATGTACTTGTGATAGTGATAACTGATAGTGATGATTTATTAATATTATAACTATTACTGTTTTTTTTCATGTTAATCTTTTTCTTAGGCCAAGTAATAATGATATTTCTGTACCTTTTACTTATGCTCTTACTATTTGCTTATTAATACAAAAATATTTACTTAGGAGTGGTTCGGTACATCGAAGATTCAGACAGAAACCCCATAGAAGTTGATATAGAAATTTTTTATCATCCAACTAGCGTTGTAAGTATAATGTTGCAGTTGTAAGTACAGTAGTGTTTAGATAATCGTAGTTCAATGTTGTTGTTTAGAGATTGTTATTTGTGTACGCATGTTTTCAATTTATTGTTTATTAGTGTATTTATGTCTTTAAATCTTAATGCCGTTAATGTTTGTTGTTAGTTTGTTTCTACAGCATTACCCAAAAGTCTTACTTATCAAAACCCTGTTTAGTACAACAACAAAAAAATATTTAACAGGATGCCAATGACGCTTGGTACATAGCTCTTAATGCAATTCATATAGTACCGAATTGGCATTTTCGATTTACTGCTGACAAATAACCGATAAAACCGTTGTTATTTTTACACCGGTTTTTTAACAACGCTAACTATATCCGATGATTTGTATAAAATGGCGTCAGCCGAGTTTTTAGAGCAAGCTTTGTCCACAAACGTCGACGAGAACGCTGTTAACGCGATAGTGGGCTCATTAGAAAACCAGTTAGTCACATCTGTTCCGTCGGCATCTTCCCATAACAACATCGTGAACGTTTTTCCGGCTCAAAATTGTAATATTACTTCAAACGCGGGTACTATAATAAGTGGACAAAAGTACATTTCGGACCAAATAAACTCTGGTGGCTTAGTGAACAATATACAATCAAATATTGTATCTAACTCAAGTGCGCCTTTTAGCAATGTGCAATCTTCAAGTCCCTCTACATTCACGTCCCTGTCATTGACTGGTGGTGTTCCTCTTTCCAATGAGACACTAAAGGTGATATACACTCAAGCCCACCACCTAGCCAACCCTCACAACGGTGTCACACTACCCGTACAATCGTTAGCCAACGGTTGCATCGCGCAGCCGTCGCAGAGCCAGTTGTTGCACGCGGTACCGGCCAGCAGCGTGTTACCTCAGCAGGGCAACAAAACTATCGCCATGCAGCCTCCACTCGTCATTAAGCAGGGCACAAATACTGGCCAAGTGGGTATGCAGCCTGGAATGGTGACTGTCCCAATGACTGTGAACTCTAGCATGCCTGCTTCAATACCTAATGTGATGACACTGAACAAGCCTGGAGGGCAGAACGTTGTAGTGACCACACAGAATTTAGGCTCCGCGCAGCCCACTATCATCCCTAATGTCCAAATATTAAACATGAGACCTGGAGCGCCAACAGTGGCTGCTCAGAAGTCAGTAGCAACAGTATCACCCAGAGTGGTGATTGGTACGCCTCAAGTTGTTGGTACGAGAGCAACTGCTCCAGTAAGTTTGAGTCTGACAAAAGTGTGCAGACATTATGCTCAGTATCTTCACATTGTAATAACTAAGTTCATCAGTAACTCTTGTACAGACATTTTGAGGCTGACGGAACACACTTGAATGTGGGATGTGAATCTGACTTCACCTCCTTTAATCCTCTCTATGCTAACTCTGATATCAAATTAACCTTCCGCACCGTAAGTAAATGCAATGTTTGATGTTATTTGTTGTTCTACTACATGGTGTCACAGAGTATAGACACGTCTGCAATACCAGGTTTGTTTATATGTCTGTTGCAATGTTCTGTCAGTCTCAACTTGCACTATTAACTGTCACTGTTCTGTAAAAACACATGCTTTGTATACAAATTGCTATGAAGCAACAATGTTAATGTCAGAATGGGCTTTGTTCACTGCATACTTTATTTTCAGTCATCTTCTAAATGATCAGCAACTATTTGATCTTGAAATGTGTAAGCCTAATCCTAACAAACTAAATAAATTTGTTTTGCTGGTCATTCCATCACTATCATTAAACACTTCACTATTATGTTGAGCTAGTAAACACAACAATATCATTTAATAATACATTATATTTCTCTTCTCATTCCATGTTGCATGTATGCTCAGTCAAATTGTTTGACAAGCTGTCTTGATGTATTTCAGTGGTGCTGCAAGATCTATTAATCTTTATCTCAGCAACTGTTAAATTTTCAAGTATTATTCTTGCAACTGTTGGACAGAATATTGCTTAACTTAGTTCTATGTTGTATCTATTTCAAGTACATTAACAGACAAATTAAATGTTATTGCAGTATGTATATGGTATATACACTAAATGTGTAAGATATAATATACTTAAATGTTTGTATGGCATCTAAAGAGTGAAGCATTGCTGAACACATGCTTGGGACTAATAAGTTAATGACAAAACTTTTTAAAATTTTAACATACAAGAATTGGCTATAAAACAATTTATATTAACATCTGTGAGGGGCTACAGCACCTACTCCAAGAAAACAAGAGAAGCTCAAGCAACAATACTCAATGGATTACTCTGTTGTTACTTAAAATCCAGTTTTCCACTTGTTCACAAGTACTTTTAATTGTAATGAACAGTAGAATGTTGGGTTTTCATGCTTGTTTCAACCTATGAAAATTAAATGTATATCACAGAATGTGTGCAAGCAAATATCTGTGCTAAATGGAGCTTTCGATATAAACTTTATGTAATTGCAGCGGCAAACACAAGCTTACACCATGCTAACCCCCATAACTCCAGTGAATCCCACTCAGAATGATTGTATTCTATGTTGACATATTGCAAACGTATTAATGTATACGACTAAAGCCTTACTAAATGTTTTATATCTAACAAATGACCTGCTTTAGAATCATACTCTCGGATTACTTTATCGGAACGTAAGACCATAATTTTGTATTTATGAAAACAAAACTTGAACTGTCTTGGAAAGTTCAGTAAAATTCAAACTAGGCGTTCATTTTTAGATAACGCTGCAAACTCTGCAGAGTCTCCAACCAGGGCAGCAGGGTCATTTGTTGTTAAAGACTGAGAATGGTCAATACCAGCTGCTGAGGGTGGGCCCCGCGCCCGCTACCAGCACCCTCTCGGCGCCGCAGCCACAGACCATCCGGCTGTCGTCCGTGCCGGCAGTAAGTAGGCACAGCCACTCCGCTACTCACCTCGCGCTCTCATACTAATTGGGCAACATGCCGCAATCACCAGCTCACCTCCTGTTAGAGGACTGTGTTTGCATACTCTTTGTCCATTTACAGTTGTAATCTATCATGCATGTAAATTACGGTGGTGGTGCATGCTGTACGGTTTTAACAAGGTAAGAATCTAATTGGAATCTCGTCTCTCATGTGTATAATCTATTACTAATTACCTATGACCTTTTTAGTTCTAGTGTTAGGCGCAAACAGCTGGTCGGTGAGCGCGTCTGAATTTACTCGCTTGCATATTTTTGCTGCAGTCTCAGTTCAACTTTACAGCTTACATTTCGAATTTAGTGTGATGAACTAAATCAATACTTATTAATTTGAGATGAGTATTAAATTTTTGGTAGGAAATAAGTAACTAGTTTTTGCGTGTAACTAATTTTGTATTGATTTGTTTTGCGCCAAACATTAAAACATCCTGAAAACATCCCGAGCCTGCTACCGCTTGAGAATGTACGCTTAGCGCTGTCGTGACGGGCTGCCGGCATGCGGAGTTGTGTGTCCTTGTGGCGTATTAAGCTGGACGCTTGTGTTCACGCAGCACCCTGGTGTTGCGACGGTATCTACCAGCGTGGCTGCGCCGGGACCCATGGCCAGCCAAATGCCAGCGGCCCCCGTGGCGCCGCCGGCGGTCGCGTCGGTTCCCAGCGTCGTGCCCACCACTCCAACGGTCCAGGCGCCGAACGCGACCACGCACATCGTGAGTCCACATTTCAATTTACACTTATGACATAATATTTGATGTATTTTGCCCTCAATGACAAGGCCCTCAAAAACAATTTAATTCTTTTGATACATTTTTTATCCTAAAACTGCAATTAGACATAATGTGTATTATTAGGTATTATTTGTCCTATAATATGCTTCTTTGAAACAGCTAAAATCGACCGGTCGCAATTTTGTAACACCATAATTTTTTTATGCATAGAAACCGTCGGACAATACAAAGGAGAAATGCCGTAACTTCTTGGCCAATTTATTGGACTTATCAAGCAAGGAGCCCCCGTCCGTAGAGAGGAACGTGCGAAACTTGATCCAGGAGCTAATTGACGCGCAGGTTGAGCCCGAGGAGTTCTGCGACAGGCTGGAGAGACTCCTCAATGCTAGTCCTCAACCTTGCCTCATTGGATTCTTGAAGGTAGGTTTTTATTGACCTCAATAAAAATTCAAGCCTACAGAGATGTATAAACAAAAACTTACATCTGTTTAATTTGTTTCCATACAGAAAAGCCTGCCTTTACTTCGCCAGTCGCTGGTCACAAAGGAGCTGGTGATTGAGGGCATTAACCCTCCAGCAGCTCACGTAGCTTTCTCTACCATACCAGCACCCGCGCCCGCGCAAGCCGTAGTCGCCAACGCCTCTTCTAACATTCAGATGGTAAGCATCAGACTGGTTGTAAATACAGAGCTACCCAGCGACCTTGTACTACACTCAGCTTCATTAATAAACTGACGTATATATATTTGATTCGATGTATTTGGACAAGTAGGGTGTAAATTTTAAATTTGTTGTTTATTTTGTTGTACCTAAATTATTGATTACTTTAAGAGTTCCTATATATTTGCGTATGTTATGGCACTTTATATATGAAGCGGACTGTACATGTCTAACAAAGTTATTGCAGTAGTCCCTTAGACAGGTAATTATGCGTATGACACGCTTGAGGCCTTCATCCGCTGAATTAGTAACCAGTCCTGGCTGTGATACGAGACGCAAATGATCCAAAAATTACAAATTACCAATTTGTAATTAAAAAAAAGTTAAATTTGGGTCAAATTTGATTGGTGTTAGTAGTTCTAGTTAGGTATAAAAGTTGCTAAATTATTATAATGTGCTATCTAACAATTCTTACAATCTTACCTATTAGAATCTTACACTTGAAGTTTTCTAATAACTGACTTTGTTAGATATTGTTGAGTAATATTCCTGTTAGTGGAGTAAACCTTAGTCTGTTAGAGGTATAAAAATAATCTTCAAAGAAACTAGAGTGTGTTAATATAAATAAAATTAGTGAGAGTCTGAAAGTAATTTTGATGACTATTATTTTATTACAAGGTAACATAAACGTATTTGTCGTACAAGATTACTTAAGCATCTGACTTTCAATAACTTAGATACGGGGAGTTCTTTTTCATTTGTATTTTTTCTTAGCTAATTTCAACATTTATTTTTATTTCAAAATAATGTTAGCATACATTAATTATTTAATTTAGTTTCCCATTGACACTTGCACATCATACTCACTTGTGACTGTTTATACTGGCCCTGTAATCTAAAACAAAAAAAGATTGCTCAAAACTTTTATTGGTTAGCAGAAAGAAGATTTGATTTGCTATATATGTACTAAAATGTTTTTTTCCGTTTTGTTTCAAGTAAAACGTAAAACTAAAAGGGCATTTTTCAAAGACAGCTGGTATCCATTTCATTTGCTTGAAGATTTGCTACAGTATACTTGATTATGGCTTGGTTTATTATTAGTAATTAGGAATGATATATTTTGATTTTCAAGGCTAAATATTATTTATAAAAGTGATACACTAGAAAGTACATGCGGCATATTTGTATATAGAGCAAAGCAGTTCGACGCAAGACAAATGTTTCATTGGTTTTGAATGTATAAGTTAGTGTTATCCATGCAATATTGAATTGCATAGATTGCACTGTACTGGTGTGTGGTCCAAATATAAGATTTAAGGAAGAAATAAAACTGTTCGTGTGTTTCGTGAAACGTTGTGTTGGGTCGGGCTGTGTAAACTAATGCGTTGTTTGCGTGGCGTTGTCAGCACGCCGAAGAGAACTGTTCGAGCCCCACTTTGACGCCCCTCCTGCCGCCGGTGTTACCTCTAACACTGGCGAGCACCCCCGCGCCTTCCACAATGTCGATTAACAATACACCTGCGTCGCCCTCAACTTCTGCTCAGGTTTGTTCCTCTTTTCATATGGGGTTGCCATCTGCCGTCATTATTTCCACCTTCGTTTGATATCCGAATGTGACATTATTAATTTTTCATTGGTAACTCTGCATGATGTCACAATGTCGTTTTTTTTTATATCTCGTTTTTATTTATTAGGTGTTTTGAGCGGAGTACTTTTGTTACTTAAGTAAATTGATTTAGCTGCTTTAATAAGTGATTCTTCTGGCTGATTGTCAAGGAGGCTTGCTTGTAACGATGGCAGCTCCTGTTAGTATGTGTCCCTTTGCTTCGTGTTCCCGTCCCTTTAGTGCGTAAGCTTACTCAGCTTACTCCTTTGACAAATTTATCTAGCTGTCATTTTTTTTTTCCAATCGGAGAATATTTTATACTGAATTGTTTTGTTTTTCTTAGGGCATTTTACTTTTATTTCGTTTAGATGCCATGTTTTAGTATATTTTTTTATAAATGGCTGTACCTACTTACATACATCCTAGTTTTGAGGGTTATTTAACTTTCAGTCGTTTATTCCTTCGAGATCACACGATTGGGAGTTATGTTGAACAAATGTATTTACTAAGTTGATTCTATTATGGGACAAATCAGAGACTTAAGTATAAATTATGGTCTTTTTTTTTAGACACTTATGTCATGTTGATGGTAATAAATCCTTGAGATGAATGTTTAGGCAAAAACAATCCGTATTCCATATAGTTGTATAATACATTTGTTTGCTAGATGACGTGAAGTCGACCGATAACTATTTTATCGGCTTACGACATCGTAATAAACCCCTATGAAAATGGTCCATTTCCATTTTATAAATCTAATGTGTAATCAGTGCATGAATGTAAACTAACTCGTACTTGCATGTTTTAAGAGAGTATGGCACGAGATAAGAGTAACGCGAGGTACACTACTCTTGTAACAAGTGGTTACACCTTAATGAACCGAGACGGTGTTACTTCTGTCTTGAGCCGTTTCCTACCATGATGTATGTTAATTTATTTGTGTTCAATATTAATCCTCTCCGCGCACTCCAGCAATGTCCTATTTTTAGACGTTTTTTAATGCAGTTCAGAGGTAGTCTTCGTTGTTTACTTAGATCTCTGTTTAGATACGGTCATATCCAAGTCTTTTAATTTTATATCTTCAAAAATTCTTACCTTTTTTTTGGAAACAATATTTACAATTATTTATTAGAAATTGGTGGTTAGTTGTTGTTTAATTGTAATTATCGTGTAGTTAGTGGACTGTGCGTAAGTAGTTAGGTCATTTAAATCTGTATTGAACGGTCTAAGCATACTTTAATTCGCTCAGAAGCCGGCGCCGAAAAGCGGCAATACCATAGCCGTACTGCAGAACATCCCGCTGCACACCAAGATCAACGTTAACAAAGTCAGCAGTGGGAAGGCGATGACAGTGAACAGCAAGGCCAACTTCCCGCGCACCGCTACTCCCTCTGGCATAGGCTCCGTGCTCGCTCCCGGCAAGTCTCTCCTGAAGGAGAAAGAGAAGAAGTCTTCGGGCCAGTTCTCTCAGCCCTTCGGAGACGACAAGATGGCGGGTGATGATGATATTAATGACGTGGCTGCCATGGGTGGGGTCAACTTGGCCGAGGAAACTCAACGCATTCTCGGCTCCACCGAAATGATCGGGACACAGATCAGGTACGAACTTTTTTTAATTTCTAATGTTAAGCTAATAACTTACTGTTACGATAATGTGCTAGTTCGTCTCATAATACAAAACACTCATTCTATTAAACGCTTTAAACCATGTTTCATTTGCTCTATCAGGTCCTGCAAGGAAGAGTACTTGGTTCCGATGGGACTGATGCAATCCCGCATCAAGGCTATAGCGGCCAAGCACGGGCTGGAAGAGTCTTCGCCGGAGGTGGCGGGCCTGCTCAGCCACGCGCTGCACGAGCGCATGAAGACCATTGTAGAGAAGCTGGCTGTCATCGCCCAGCACCGCATCGACGCCTTGGTCAAGGTACAAACAAACATGTGCCGTCATTTCTGCCGTTATAATATATTTAAAATTTAGTCTGCCACCGCAAATTTTACTAAGGCTTTGCAATTTGAGGACCTTTGGTTTACGAAAATATTTGCCTAGCGATTGATTAGTACTATTTTCTCATATTTGATATCATTCTCGCTAGCCCATACAAGTTTATTAAAACAGCAACTATATTTAAATTATTTCTGTTGTTACAGACCGACCCACATTACGAGACTACCCAAGATGTGAAAGGTCAACTGAAGTTTTTGGAGGAACTTGACCGCGTCGACAAGAAGCGTCGTGAGGATTCTGAAAGGGAGATGTTGCTGCGTGCCGCCAAGTCCCGATCCAAGAACGAAGACCCGGAGCAGGCCAAACTGAAGGCCAAGGCCAAGGAGATGCAGCGCGCTGAGTTGGAAGAGTTGCGCCAGCGCGAGGCCAACCTCACGGCCCTGCAGGCTATCGGGCCGCGCAAGAAGGCCAGGACCGAGGGTGGGCCCGGGGGCTCCGGAGACGCTAGCACTGTTGGAGCCGCCAGCACCAGTACCGGATTTGTGAGTATTATTCACAATATAACCAACTCGTATATTTCAAATTCCCCCATCAATCACGATTTTTATTTAAAAAGAAAACCACTCGCCTGCAACAATTGGCATAGGTAGCATAGTATAGCAAGTCGTAATTGAAGTCCTCTTGTTTTGTGAATTACAATTTGTAGCGTCATAAATATATGATTGTTTTATTTATAGCAAACTGGTCGCAGCCAGATGGCGCTCCGCACTCGGCTGAAGCGCATCAACATCCGCGATCTGATCTACTGGATGGAGCAGGACCGTCAATATATGCGCTCTCAGACGTTGTACCGTCTTTACCTAAAGTGAATCGGTCATCGTGGCCCGACGTGGGCACACATTTACATTGGTTTTCACTGACAGACCGACTTAAGGCGGAAGCGCACCGCGGCGCAGACTGGGGCACGCGTCGTATTTTCGCTGTGTCATTTGGTTCTTCAATTTAAATTGAAGTATTGGACAACCGTATGCGATTAATCCGCATTTACCAATGACGACTTGGGAGGGAGTAAAACGACAATGAGCAATTTATTGCAAAAATAAAGTATCCCCTCGGTGCGCCGCGGTAGGCTTCTGCATACAAATTTCGCGTAGGTCAGACGACTAACTCGTCTAAAAACAGGCCGCCATAATGTAATTCGGTTACTCAGTAAAAATTAATGAAGTTTATTATCTAAAGTAGTAGCAGCGGCACGAATTTTGTTTGACGCTTTGCGCAGTTATGCTTTAAATGTCGGATAATGCTGTGAATGTTTGTTTCTTCTTATTAGGGTTATACCAGACGAAATAATCGGTGTTTAAATGTCGTAAATAACTGTCTATGTAGCTGCGAATAGAAAATCTTTGAACCTACTGTTCATTAGTAACAATTGTAATTTTATTTTAAATTATTGTTAGTTTAATTTTTTAAATGATTATGTTCTGGAGTGTTGTCTGACGTTAACAGAAGGCCTATTTTACACCTCAGTTGAGAGATTACGGCTATATTAATTCGTCGCTTTGTGATGTAAAACATAAAAGTAGTGGAAAAGAAGCGAAGGAGACCAACAGGGTTTTTAGGCAGTCCACACTGTTGCCTGTATGTGTAAAGCAAGACTAAAACATGGGGTCTTTAGCATTGAACTACAAGTTCAGAGTCTGAATAATGTGATTGACCTAGTCGCAAAAGATAAGTTAGGACAAGAAGTATATTCCCTATGTATAAGCTAGATTGAGGAAGTGAAGTTATGTATAAGTTTGTTACAACAAATCTCATACATGCATACCATGGCTTATCTCATTTCTACTTGTAGCTACAATATCTGCATAAAGCTCATCGCGACGACGACAACAGTGTTGTAAAAGACAGAAGATTATTAAAGATCTTTTTTCTAGTATAAAATATATTTTTATATTTAGTCAAGATTAACTATACTTAGTTTTAAGTTAGGCATTTTTTTAATTTGTTATAATTCGTTAATGTGCACAATCAAATCCTGTTTATAGGATTAATTGTGCTAATAGTTAATATATGGTTACACACTAAAAGTCATGTGTAGTCAAGATTAAATACCACCTAACGCATACCAAGTTATTGATGAAAACAATACAACAAAACTGGAAAAATACTTGGAATATTAACTTTAATTTTTGTATTATATTGTGGTTCTTTTTTACGATTAGTTTTTTACCGATTATGTTATAAAACTCGTCTACCTAACAATAGAATAATAAAAAAAACAAGAGCACTGGTGTTATAGGAAGTTTCTCTATAGAATGTAAAAGATTTATATTATAGTAATTATTAGTATGTCTAAAACTCAGCAAGATATCTGTATAAAATAGCACTTGGTGTTTCTATACTTCATCAGGATGTATATTTATGTATTTTTATATACAGATTATACTTGTCTAGCATCACACTAAAACTTTACCACATAAGATTCAAATAAGTTGCATGTTTCAAAAAATACATTGCTTATTATTGGCCTGAGATCATCTGAAATGTGGCCTTTTCTAGCCTGTACCAATAATATACAAGTATACCATATTTACGTTAAACCCAGTCCTACTTTAGGCATGTTATTATTTTTTTGTTATTGTGTTAAATGTTATGTTAGATAAAATGTTTGGGCTATATTATGATTTATTAAAATCAATATATTGCTGTTTACTGTATTAATGTAAAACTAATTGGTGTTATCTGTGCAATATTCGTAAGCTATTTACTCTCATATATATTTTACCTACTATTCCAATTATACTTAGCATATATGTCAAAATGGTAATTGATTGTATCAATTGATTGATCTATGTGTAATAGAGTTAAGACTAATCTTATGTAGGAATTTAATTATGTGTTAAGAAATCTAAATGTTAGCTCAATATCTACTACCATCATGTATTATTAAGAAATCAATTATGTTGATTATTAAGCAAGGTTGATACTACCTAAGCACAAGAGTACTTACTCTGAATGTGCAACAGCAAAAAGCGAATGGCTTTGTAACAGCAAGTTAAACATCTGACTGGGCCTGGGTACTATGACCTGGCTATGATTTTCTTGTCTAATAATTACTTCAAATAAAGTAGCAGACTGATACTAGATCAAGACTTAATTTTCTCTCTTGTTATATTATGCGTAAATCGATGTGACATTAGGTCTACAAAACACACAAAGAAAAAAAAAAACAAACAAAGTAGTGATTTTTATTATTAATATTAAGCATACTAATGTGTATTCAATGTATTTTGTAGTTTTAATTGTAGTAAATTCAATGGGATTGTAGTGGAATGTGTCACATAATTTGATTCTCTAGATATGGTTTAAATAATTGGTGTCTATGATATTATAATCGTCAGATCTAAATGACACATCTCTGTTACCAATAGAAATAGCTGAATTACACGCGTATTGACGTTGTAGGCTTGATAGTCCACCATAAACCTTATTAATCGAGGTTATCAAAAACTGTAAAATAATTCAGTTCTAATAAAAATGACAATGATCTTTTAGATCTTATCTGTTAACTCTCAATTTAACTATACCTACTGTCTAATTTGCCTACTAAATTACAATTACATTATTTTACATGAAACGTTTTGTTTGTACGTATATTTATTTTTAATAACGTTTCGGTAAATTAACAAGATTTTAAATATTTTTTGTTATTTGTTATTTTTATAAGAACCAAATTGTTTCTAAACAGCGTGATCTGAACCATTTGATTAAATATCTACTTCTGTATTACTTGATGTCTGAAATAAACGTATTAATTTCATCTATGTTTTTTATTCCTAACTACCATTTCATATTGTACAACATTGTCTATAAATATTTCTTAATTTGTAATGCTTTGCTTTGATATCAAGTACATTCATAGGTCTATAATAGAAGTTCTTAATGCTCTAAATCCCACAAGCACATGGCAGTAAAATAATCGAAATGATTAAATTTAATTTTACTAAAATTAAAAACATTTTTTCTTAAAGTCTCCCTCGCTTTTATATCATTTCAATCAAAATATTTTTTTCTGAATCCCTTACAACCTCCTCTAGATATCCAGCGCTCACAAATTGATGTCATCGACATTTTTTATTTTTGTTTTACGTGATGAAACGCTAATGACTTCAACACACGCCGAGGATACGGCGTGGGTGTATGTCGTACTCCCACCACCTAAAAACACCCCTGGATCCTTCTAGTATCTGCGCCAGCGACACGTGATTGCTCGTGCATGCTCTGCGTGGCCCTAGCAGATTTCATCACCTTGCTTGAGAAAATAATGTTTCAAAATGTAAGTAGTTTAATGTAAGGATTCAGGAATACGTACCTTTCTTAATTGCTTTTAAAGTTTATTAAATTAATAGTACTTACTTATTAAAATCGACAAGGGTAAAAGTAATTTCCGTTTTTTTGCAGTTTTTATTATTTACTTTCCCATAATGTAAAAAACTAGTCTTCTTAAAAAAATACTCTCACGTATCTTAAAGCTTTGCTGGAACAGAGCCTGGATTGTTAAACCAACTATGTTATTTAGTTTTCCTAAAAATAATAAAAAATATTTCCAAATAAATCATCTTTAACCATCAGCAGAAAAACCGTTAAATGGTAAAAACCGGTATTACTCGATTACAATATGAAACGTACGCGTATCCGAATGTCTATAGGTATACGAAAAAAAAAATAGTGACACGTCCACCCACCCTGTCAAACTTCCACAGTTCCCCTGTTCCTGTATGATAATTTTTCATGTTTTAACTATTAAAAATGGTAAGAATAACTTTGAATTCACCATAATATACTTAAGCGAGTGATTCGGCTTGATTCTTAGTACCAATAAAATTTCCGCCACGTAGTTGTATATTTGTCGGCAGTGTGTCATCAATCGTATAATGTCGGCTTCCAGTTGATGTAATTCGCGTGAAATAGGTGTTTGTTGTGTTGAGTAGAGGATCGCTAACGTGTACCGTTGTTATGTTCCTAAAGCCGTTGCGCCTGGATATCAAGAGGAAGTTGACAGCGAGGTCGGACCGCGTCAAGTGCGTGGACCAACACCCGACCGAGCCATGGCTCCTGTGCTCCCTGTACAACGGTGACGTGAACATATGGAACCACGAGACACACTCACAGATCAAACGATTCGAGGTAAATGTTCCTAGCTCTTATACTTTACTCCCAGGTGTTAGAAATCTTCCACAATTACACTTTAAACATGAGAGCATCTTGTTGATTGTTTGATGGCTAACTCGATGTAAGTTACGCCAAGTTATCTATCTAAAACTATTTACTATATAAGTAAATATATATATTCTCATCTCAATTAACTGTTTAATTTGTTCTTATTAGAAATAAAGCTACTTTAAACCTAGCATATTTCATCATCTTGCTTAGTTGGAATCTTTCATCTCTTTCTCTCACCTCTAATTTGATGCCACTAGTTAGTAAATCCTTTACATTTTAGGCTGATTTGGTTATTCAAGAAACCATACAAGTGACACTATTAAGCAGGGTTTTACTTCTCTACATTACATTGATGGAAGTACTCACAAATCTAACATTCCTATTTACAAAATGTGTTTTACAAATAATCATCCTATAAGTCAAAGTTAGTAAATAGGTCAAGTTTTGGACTATGTATGAGTCGAATGAACTAATTGTTATAGTATGGATATTAACATCATAATGTAGATTAAATCAGATGAACCATGATAAGATAATTAAAATGAAATCAACTCTGTATCTGAAAGAAGATAGAGTTCTTGTTAAATTTAACTAATCCATGTAATAAATTAAAATTTGTATGACATAGTAAAATTTTTCTGTCCTTTAATTTTATGTTTCATTATTATAACTGCAAGTGGATGCAACTGTAAGTGGCGGAGAAGAGCAGTATAAACAAAGCCATGACTTGTGAAAGCCGCTGCTTGTTCCTAGGTATATAAATAACAATACAGATAGTTTCAAATAGTCTTCAAGCATCCAATATTTTACTGCATTGGCATGAGGTCAAAAGGTTGTACACACTAACATACCGGAAGATGAAGAATTTTGTTCCAAGATGTATTTTTATCAAAGAATTTGCTTACTCTCTTTTTTCTAGTAGTCAGGATTGTAGTGAAGCAAATGGTTGCACAAGATCAAAGCTCAAAGTTTTTAAAGTATACATTTTTTTAGTAGGCCGATAAAGGCATTTCAGAAATAATAAAATTTCAAGTTAGTGACTCTAGGTGCGGGTATGGTGCAGTATGCCCAATTTGACATAGAATTCAAATACTAATGTCATTTTTCCATATCTGTAGCAATCATCTCAATTTCGTTTTCTTTATACCATTTAAGTACAAAAATACAAATTTATTTTTATGTAAAGAATTAAAATAACATTTATTTCTCATTATATAATCAACTTTTATGGTGCATGGCATAAATTAGAAAACATCCAAGTAAGTCAACTGTAAACTATTTGATTGGTCTGTTAAATGAATTAAATCTCAAACTCTTGTACTACTTAGCCATTTAATAAATAATTATAATTATAATCAATTATTAACATCTGTTTAAACACAAAAACAATGTGGTCAACAATTGTCTTACTACACAGGATATTTACTAAACTCATACATTTGATAGTTTGTAGTTCTGTAAGCAACATAAATGCTTTAAAATCATTATGAGTTTTTTATACCCCATTAAACATACAAGTTACAATTATAAAGATAGTAAGGCTTGAAATAATTGGACCTTTACTGTGTATGTTACATTCAAATCTAAACTTTGTTTTAACTTATTCGGCTCATCATAATAGATTTTCTTTCTTTACTGCGTATTCTTTAGAGTATTGATCAAAACTGTTGATACTTAAATTTTTGTTTTGAGATTTTCCACAGCCTCTGGTAAGCTGCCTCATCATTTGCCAAATCAGTTTAACGATATGCAATCTCTTTAAGTTTGTAGGAGGTATCTGAGATAGCATCTGTCATATTTACATACATACATACATATACGTCACGCCTGTTTCCCTTGGG
Source organism: Chrysodeixis includens (assembly GCA_941860345.1). Lineage (NCBI taxonomy): Eukaryota > Metazoa > Arthropoda > Insecta > Lepidoptera > Noctuidae > Chrysodeixis > Chrysodeixis includens. The sequence goes on along the minus strand of OW796090.1, from coordinate 19,262,407 downwards.
GGTAGGCAGAGATCACATCTTTCTATTTGCTACGATCCTGGCATACCACTTTAGCTTCATCCACACTCATCAATCGCTTCATACACGCCCGTCGGCTTAGGGTGCTCCTGACCTGACCCTTTTTTAGGCTTTGTTGACTTTTTTTTTTGTCATATTTGAGTTAGTGTAAATATGTTTGTAATGTTGGAAGGTATGCGACCTGCCGGTGCGTGCCGCGAAGTTTGTTCCTCGGAAGAACTGGGTGATCACGGGGTCAGATGACATGCAGATCCGCGTGTTCAACTACAACACTCTGGAGCGAGTGCACGCGTTCGAGGCGCACTCGGACTACGTGAGGTGTATCGCGATACACCCGACACAGCCATACATTCTCACTAGCAGTGGTGAGTACATGAAGATCAGCTTTATAAGTGTTAGATCTCTCCTCTAAATTTATAATAGAAAAAAAATAAATATGTGTTAGATCTCAAGCTGGTAAACTGTTGAATCTCATATGTAATGCTGTGATGACGACGAAGTGATTCGTACTCTTGTGGTCAAACAATCACTAGCGCAAAGGTTCTAAATATAAAGGTACTAAAATGTAGATAACAAACTGCGAGTATTTTTTTTTGCTATAGTCTCAAGCATACCGTCAGTCATTTACAAATTTAAAAATAAACCCAAGTGCTAAGCCTCGTGACAAAACTACTTTGTTCAGAATATATAAACACATGAAAAGCTAACGATCCTTTATCTCAGATGACCTGCTGATAAAGCTATGGAACTGGGAGCGCAACTGGGCGTGCCAGCAAGTGTTCGAGGGTCACACACACTACGTCATGCAGATCGTAATCAACCCTAAGGATAATAACACATTCGCTAGCGCCAGTCTCGATACCACCGTCAAAGTAAGTATTAAAACTATTATTGCATGGATTGTATTGCATCGACTTAGAATACTTGTACACGCTAACTTATATTACCGTACTTCCTGTATAAGGACTATTTTTATGTGTCACGACAAGAATTTAGTTGCATCTAGGCACTACACAGTAGTAGCATCAAGACCAGTGTAGGCATCATTATTTTCTTGGTAATTAGTGCACACGTTCCGTGTGTAAAAAGGACATTTCTACGGGCTGGAAGGACATGACTAAAACTGCTGCAAATGTATGTAACGTCCTAAATAATAACCATTTAAATTTGTTCATATTTCAATGTCTAAAATACGCATCAAAAATTATTAAGTACAATTATGGGTTTCCATAATTAAAACTAGTTTGAAAACTTGGAAACAATTAATGACATGCAATTGCAAGACTTGTTCTAATTTGAAAAGTTTTCAAAGTTGGCCACTTAATGATATACAGTAGTGGTAGTAGTGAATGTTCGTAATCGTACGCCATTAGAATAGTTTATTTCGCAATTAGGGTAATCATACCACTTAGGTATAGTCCCTGAAGTTGTTAGCTATTGAATATGACGAGTATAATAGTCGAATCAAACTGAAGTATTAAAAAAAAACGCTTAGCTAAGTTACGTTTTAAAATGTATGTTTCCCTCTATATCATTTTCAATGATGAATAGCAGTTTAGCATACACAATATGGACGGCTCTGCGTGAACACGACTACTCTGTCAAGAGCGATACGACAAAATAGAAAAAGCTTAGCATATTTTTTTTTCCCAACATTCACACAACGCAGATGGCGTTGTGTCAAGTTAAGCATACTAAGTAGCTTGTGTTATGAGCACCTACTAGAGAACTGACAAACATACTTATATATTTCTAAATACATACATATTATAGATTACACCCAGACACAGAACAAATGATCGTGCTCATCACACAAACATTTGTCCTGGGTGGGAATCGAACCCACAACCTCCGGTATAGCAGCCAGGGTCACTAACCACTAGACCGACAAGCCAGTTATATGAAGATATGAGTGATGTTTCACTGCGGTTCGTTAGTCTACATGTGATAATTTTGTTTCCTTAGGTTTGGCAGCTCGGCTCTTCAATCTCCAATTTCACACTAGAAGGCCACGAGAAGGGCGTGAACTGCGTGGATTATTACCACGGCGGAGACAAGCCCTATCTCATCAGTGGTGCGGACGACCGCCTCGTCAAAATATGGGACTACCAGAACAAAACATGCGTTCAGACGCTGGAGAGTGAGTGTCTCATATATTTTTTATTAGCAAAACTGTTTTGTTTCAAGAGCTAAGTTGTTTATTTTATTACTGAAATTCTATTAGCAATTATTGACGTGCAACAACATAATTGTCTTGGATTTTTTATGAAATAGCTGCAGTTATGCTGTGCTTTGTGTGTAATTTTTTAATTAATGAACCTTTTACCACCAATTAAAACCATAGAATACGGAAATGTAGATAGTAACATGTTTAAACTCACTAACTGCACACAATATTGACAATGATTTGTGTATCAATAAATCAAGTGACAATCAAGTCCTTCAGTTCCTAGTGCAGCGATTTGTAACGAGATAAATTGACACTCATTTGTTTCATATAACCTTTATGCATGGTAATAAAGCATTCAGTAGTGTTGTGCGAAGTGACGAGTGTGCTTGTTCCTTGTGCAGGTCACACGCAGAACGTGTCGGCGGTATCGTTCCACCCGGAGCTGCCGATATTGTTGACTGGCTCCGAGGACGGGACCATCAGGATATGGCACGCCGGCACTTACCGCCTCGAGTCTTCACTTAACTACGGCTTCGAGCGCGTCTGGACCATCTCGTCTATGCACGGATCCAATAACGTTGCTATCGGGTAAGTTGAGCTATGTGGCCCGTTAAAAAGAAAACAAATGCAAGTTTTAGCTTTGTTTTTGAGATTGGAAATTCATTTTTTGTCAAATCACGTGATTCTCCATCAGACAGGATTATTGTGCATATCAAAAAGAATATAATTTTACTAGCGGTTTACACGATGTGAAGATGTCGTTACCCCTCATCAGGGACATAGGGCTCGCAAAAGATTTTTCCACTCCTTTCGATCCTGAACAGTAACTTCGATGTCCTTATTTATGTAATACTCAGTGAGAGTAGTCAACTTAAAGGAACATATAAATGCCATTTGTTTTATACCTACCCTACAATTGCGCTTTCACCAACGTTATTACAATAAATGTCTGGTTCCTGCAACATTTGCTACGATCCTGGCATACCACATCATAGCAAATGGAAAGATGGGATCTCTGCCTACCTCCAAGGGAAAGAGTCATGACGTTTACGTATGTATGTATGTATGTCCTGCAACATTATCCAGTGTTTCCTTAATTGTTTAGTTACGACGAGGGCACAATCATGATCAAGGTCGGCCGCGAGGAGCCCGCGATCTCGATGGACGTCAACGGCGGCAAGATCATCTGCGCGAAGCACTCCGAAATGCAGCAGGTCAACTTGAAGGCACTGCCAGAAGGTAACTAACTATACTTACCGCAGTATACAACGACACTGAGCTAAGGGATGTTCAATACTCTCTACGTTCCACTGGACGATAAGAACAGCTTTGCTATGCGTCGTTCTTGAATACCTGATTATTAACAAAAACACACAATACACTTTCTAAGCTTAATATTTACCGCAGGTTATTGTAACACGATACCGTAACACAAGTAAGGATTCACTTTTCTTATAATCTTTCTGACGTCACTCTCGTTTTTGACGCGGTTTAGCCCAAGACAACGTAACAGATTCTATATAATGTATGGAATTACATAAAGCAATAGATAATTGACAGTCACTGCAAATAAATGAAATTATTTAATTTTAGGCACAGAAATCAAAGATGGCGAGCGTGTGCCAGTGGTCGCAAAAGACATGGGTTCGTGCGAGATCTACCCGCAGACGATCGCCCACAACCCGAACGGTCGTTTCGTGGTCGTGTGCGGCGACGGCGAGTATATCATCTACACGGCCATGGCGCTTCGGAACAAGGCCTTTGGTACCGCGCAAGAGTTCGTCTGGGCCTTCGACAGCTCCGAATACGCGACCCTCGAGAACTCCAGCACCATCAAAGTCTTCAAGAACTTCAAAGAAAGGAAAAGCTTCAAGCCTGAGTACGGAGCTGAAGGTAAGACATACTGAAAAGATTTTAAACTTTCGCGACTTCATCATCATCATCATTCCCCTGCCCTTATCCCAATTTTTACTTGGGGTCGGCGCAGCATGACTTCTTCTTCCATACATTCCTATCTGACGTCATCTCGCAAGTAAAACCCTTTGCATCCATATTATCTTTCACACAATCCATCCATCGTTTCTTTGGTCGTCCTCTTCCTCTATATCCATCCACATTCATGTTCAGCACCTTCCTAACCACGTGATTCTCTTTTCTCCGCATGACATTTTAGACGACAAACGTCGGGAGAAAAGAAAAAAAAATATCGTTTTATATCGCGAATAAGTCCCGTTTGTCGTCTAAAATATACTGGAAAGAAATGCTCATACAATCATTATTCATGGTCGATTACAGAATCAGTATTCGGCAATATATTGTAATTAATATCTGAACGCCTTCATTGGCATCTGATGTCTATAACTTGTCCAAAATAATCTCTAAAAGATTATGATTATTTACGATGACTTGCTAGTGATGATACCCGCTTAGTGATTAAGGTCTATGCCCAGCAGTGGGTTAAACAAGAGGATAATTTTGTAGCACTGTTGTCTTAAGGATAATCGATTTTAAGTCTTAGAGTCAACCTGAATTGAATTTTAAAGTGTAATTGCTTTGTCCCCTTTGAGTTTATCATAGCAGCAGATGGAAGGTATTCATATTTAAACGTTACAGTAGTTTTGATAGTAGTACTAGACTGGCCGTAACTTTTGTATATAAAAAAAGTCTTCTTTTGTGATCTAAAAAGGCCGTTACTTAACAACCAGGGTTTCTGAAAAGTTGATTACCACAAAGGTTCATAAAGTGTCTGTGGAACCTCAAGCTACGAACTATGATTGGTTATTCACCTTTCAATCAAAGCATCACAGTTATGATTTGTCAATTTGGAACTTTTCAGAAACCAGAAGGTTAACTCTAATTGTAGTCTTTCTAGTCTCCCGTAGCGATTTGATGTATGTAGATAGTATTATAATGCTCCTCCTGTGACACCATTACCTAGTAGACGTCTGAAATAGTTTATATCGCAGGCATTTACGGCGGCTACATGCTGGGAGTCAAGTCCATCAGTGGTATGGCGTTCTCCTTCTATGATTGGGAAAACTTAGAGCTGATTAGACGGTAAGCTAAACTTAATATTAACCTGCTAGCGTTTATAGATGTAAGCATATTTTACACTTTACTAACTGCTCATGCAATTTTATAGAATTTGATAGCTGATGATTAAGAATTCAATATGAAGCAATGCGTCTTTTTGTCACGATATAAAAATATAGCAATCGAAAGCAACAATTTTCATTTCTAATTCAGATTCAGAGTTTTTAGAGATTGTATATGACCTAAAAAACAGGTTGGACTTCGTATAACTCTGTGCCTTATTTACTGCCACACAAGGATTAAAGTCTTTTACTTTTTTATTCCTATTATTTTTTAATACAATTTTAATAAATTCATAGTAATAGTTAACACCGTGAAGTAGCGTGCGTTCATGCTAAGCGCTAGATTTTTAGTTATTTTAGGCGTCGCGATTATTCACTTGTATGTCATATCAAAATGTCTCACTGCTGTGCGCTTATGAAAGCTAAAGCCAGAATATTATTTAACTAACTAAATAACATATCTTCACGATAATTAAGTTTTACATTTCTAAACATAAGGCAGATTTTAACAATATCCTATTTGATTCGATTCATATGGATAAAAAATTCTGTGTCAAATACATGTTTTAGATGAAAGATATATCAAGCGACAAATATTAGAACTCTTAACTTCTCAATATTCGAATAAAAACTCTTTTCAAATTATCACACAGCATTAAACTGTGAGTACTCGATATCAAAATAACGATGGAATGAACGAGCCTAGCGAATTACACCGATACACAATTGTACATGCTAGTGTTTGCGACTGTTTATTTGTTTATAATTTGTCAAGGCCTTGGTAAAGCAACACAATGTATGAATCAGGTAATACATACGAATGAATAATAAAAATGCATGAAAATAATGAAATAGTATTTTTAGTGACAGTAACACTTGATGATGTGTGTTGTAATTATCGCTTTTACGAGTAATGAAAAAATAAGTGATTTGACATCAAAAGTACATAACTTAATAACGTAAAAAATTAAACATTTGTAATTTAAAAAAAAATGTAAGTGCTTAAGGTAGCTCTCGGTAGATGCAATTGTAATGTATCGCTATGCATGCAACAGCAAATGTTTTGTCATATTTGCTAAGCTCTAAGAAATTGTTAATGCAAGTCTCAGTATGTATTACACATACAAAGACGTTGATGTCTTGTTTTGATGTTATTGTCGCCTACTAAGAACAATGGCGCTCTCGCGAAGTACTGTCAGCAATAAACGCAAGCGTGCTGCGAATTTTTGACTGAAATGCAATGGTTTACTTTAATTTGCTGTCTCACTTATGTTGCTTAAAATATTGGTGCACAAGGCCGAGCTTGAACCAAACTTAATGATATAATCAACTAGCTGTTACCCGTGAATTCGCCCGCGCGAATGTCGGTTATAGCTGCAAAAACATTGCCCGACTCTGACGCAGTCGGTTAAAAAGGAGCCTATGTGAAAATCCAGGGTATTAACTAGCTCTATACCAAAATTCATTAAAATTCCAACCGTTTGAGCGTGAAACAGTAACAGACATACATACTTACAAACTTTCGCATTTATAATATTAGTAGGATAAAACGACTGTACTGTTACGCAGATTATCGTATTTCCATACACATACATCCTTTCTTTCACACTTAACCGACTAATTGCATTACGCTTATTCGTGGACGACAAGTACATATAGTATACTTTTAAATACAAACTGGATCTCACAGTGAATCTGATCAAATCAGTAGTTGCAAACATTTGGTTCAAACTCGTCTTTAACGCCATGTCCGCCATACATTTGTATTATTCACTGCTCGGCGTAAAGAGATTTCCGTTGCACTATCTTGGCGTCTTTATATCCCTGTCAGTACATTCTCAAGTGCCAGTATATCTGGTACACAAGTAACATTTCCTCGTTCTTCCAGTATTGAGATCCAGCCACGCCACGTGTACTGGTCGGAAAGCGGCAACCTCGTGTGCTTGGCGACAGACGACTCGTACTACGTACTGAAGTATAATGCTGCGGTCGTCACGCGGGCGAGAGAGACCAACACTAATATCACTGAGGACGGTATCGAAGATGCCTTTGAGGTAACTGACAAGCTGTTTAGTCTCATTACATACTTTTGATGTAAGGCAGTGGTTCCTTAATGGCAAACCAAAGTTATTTGTCTACAGCCTGATTTAAAAAAAAATATCGTGATACCGCGTAGAGTTCATGTATAGGCGTTCATCATCATTCCCCTGCCCTTATCCCAATTATTATTTAGGGTCGGCGCGGCATGTCTTCTTCCACACGTTCCTATCTGACTTCATCTCGCAAGTCAAGCTCTTTGCAGCCATATCATATTTATATTTCATCAGGCGTTGTTAAAACAAAAAGTCATTAAAATTTTGCCTCTTTTCGTTGAACTATAGATTCCAGTACTTATCACAGTAAAATTATAATCTCTTTATTTATTTGCTGAACAGAAAACTTAATAAACTACCATTTTTAAGTGATTACAAATAGTATTTAACTCCACAAGAACCGAACTCGGTAAGTTATCAGAATTTTATTGACTTAAAGACAATAATCAAGACAACGCAATGACAGTCGGATTAAGTCGGGCAATAAATATAAATGTACAATATCAAATACCTATTCGTATCCGAGTTTGGTCAACCTAATTTTATACTGAAGTAGTCGGCTCGGTTATATTTACGTCGATAGTTACTTCAAAACGCTGATAGATTGTCCTAAAATATACTAATTGACAATCAGACTCACGCATTCTGTAATGTCTCGATAACAACTAGTATAATATTCTCGCAAGATAAAAAAATAAGTTAATCAAATGACCGATTCTCAGGCTGACCAGACCGAAAATTGGTCAAGCCGTTTCCGAGTGATATGATAACTAACATTGTGACACGAGAATTTTATTCACAAGAAATTATCTAAATGTAATACTACTGTACGTAACATTAAATTAAAAATCTACATAGATCATATCGTATAATGTATACAATTAGAGCGGTCACAATTCCTGTAATAACACTTTATCGTCCGGTCGATCGGACGCGGTCGTGTCAAAATAATATAAAAGTAATGTCGTATATGACAGCGCTGATAACACGCCGCGATAAACTGAGAATTACTGCCCCTTATCTATCGCCCTTATGTGTCATTTATGCAGCAATGTTTAGTTATTTTCTTATTAAACTAATTTATATTCAAATATGCGCCATCAGAATGATATGGTTAGCGTCTTTTTTTACAATGTTTTTTCTTTAGTTGAGTATTTCAAGTTACCAAACAGTTCGGCAATTTTCCCGAGTAGCTGTGTCAAAGTTTAAAAAATATTACGAATTTGAACACTTTTGGTTTGCATAGGGTTGCCTATTTTTTTTATTGATATGAACATAATTTACATTGTTGAATATCGCCGTTCTTATCAGATGGTTAGTTAGGGACACTGCTCGTTATTTCTTTCTTCTGGTTTGAATTGAGCGTACACCTAGATTAAATTTGTTAGCATGATCTTAAGATTGCTTGTTAACACTCTACTACACTGCACAAGTATGCAGTCGAGCTGGGCAGTTCATGGGCTGCCCACCACCAAACTTTGAAAAACTTTACCATTCCTATAACTATGATATTGTAAATGTTTTACTCACGGACACAGTCATAGAAGCGAAGAGCATTCTTATCTATTCTCTATGTACACTATAGTACAGTCGGCCGTGTGGTTGTCGGCAGAGTAGAATAACACCACCCCATATCTTCCCGTGGGTATCGTAAAAGGCGATTAAAGGAGTGTGTGAAAAAAGTGTTGACCCCCTGTACCTTTTCTTGCACCGAAATACTATTTCATCTGTCTTAGTCTTCCTCCGGTCGTAACGGTCTCCGTTCCACTGGACACAGAAAGACAAAGACGAGTAAGTGCACCTGTGTTTTGCGCGTACTCTTGTGCACGTTAATATATCCTGCGCAACTGACCGCTTCCGTATAAGGACTCCGCAATTCAGTTTAGTCCTACGGCGATAGGGGGAGGTAGAGAGGCTTGACGTGATGCTCGTTGAGCTTTGTCTGACTCCTGCACGTAGGCGGCCTTGGGGGTGTAGTATTACATCGTGGTCGCTTCTGCTCTGCATCGGGGTGACAGGGCGGATTCGGCAACACCCGAGGTGACAAAGCAGCCCTATTTAGGGTGGCACTGCTTTCCCCGCTCAGCCGGGGAGGGGGCTAGAAAAGGTGCCCTAAACAAATGCTCATCCCAACCTACAAAGAGGGTAGCAACCGCGGCTGCCTCTGCATCCCAAATTCGCGGTCGACGTTACAAAAATATAAAGAATATAAAATCAACACCAGCATTAATGACCTTTGGCGCGTGGAATGTGCGTACACTTCTAGATCGCGAAGCAAACATTTGTCCGGAACGAAAGACTGCCATCGTAGCAAGAGAACTTCATCGCTATAATATTGATGTGGCTGCGCTCAGCGAAACACATCTCCCCGATGAAGGAGAGCTGACAGAACACGTGGGTGGATACACTTTTTATTGGAAGGGACTTGCTGCCAACGAACCGCGAAGGTCAGGTGTAGCTTTTGCAGTCAAGAATAAGCTTGTCAAACACCTAGAAGAATACCCTGTACACATTTCCGACCGTATTACTACACTACGCCTTCACATGGAACATAACAATTACCTTAATATCATCAGTGTCTATGCCCCAACGCTAGACAAGTCTGATGAGATTAAAGACAAATTTTATGAGGAGCTAACGCAGTGCTTAGATCGTATTCAGACAAGAGAGCAGATCCTACTCTTGGGTGACTTTAATGCTCGGGTGGGTCGGGATTATGAAGCCTGGCCTAAAGTTCTAGGCAGACATGGTCTTGGAAATATGAACAGCAACGGACAGCTGTTGCTTAGTCTCTGCGCACAATTCGATCTTGCGATTACAAACACCATGTTCAGATTACGAGCTAAATATAAGACCACGTGGATGCACCCTAGATCAAAGCACTGGCATCTTATTGACTACGCTATAGTGCGTCAGAAAGATGTGTCACAGGTTCAGGTTACCCGTGCCATGCGCGGCGCTCACTGTTGGACTGATCATCGGCTTCTGGTTCTTAAGATACGTTTTCGACATCAACATCCCCGTAGATCAGACAGACCGAAACAAAAGCATCTGAATCTTGAACGACTTCAAGATAAAGACACGAGAAAGGAATATGCCGAAAACTTGAGTTCTGTTTTGCAGCCTCTTGATCTAGAATCCGGTGAAGTCGGCAAAATGTGGGAGTCCCTTTCTTCTCAAATTCTCGGAACTGCTACATCAACTTTAGGTCCGAGGGTCCGAAAACACGAGGACTGGTTTGATGAAAATAATGGGGTACTAACGGACGCTATTGATAGACACCGTCGACTTTTGAGGCGGCACAGCAGAACACATAGAGGTGAAACTGTTACGGAAGTACGTCATAGTGAAATGGAGCTTCGTAAGCTCACACGAAAGGCGAAAGAGAATTGGTGGTTGGAGAAGGCTCATCACATACAATGGCTTGCTGATACCAACCAGCTAGGCAATTTTTACAATGAGGTAAGAAGCCTGCTTGGTATATCCTCCACAGCAAAAGTCCCACTCAGGCCGACCAATGGCAAAGGGCTTCTTAAAGATAGGAAAGAAATACTCGAGCGATGGGCGGAGCATTTTCAGAAGCTACTTAACGTGGATCATTCTGTCAACATAGACCACGTTCGCTCGTTACCTCAACAGTCTCATGCCTTCGAGCTTGACGAGCCAGTGTCCCTAGAGGAGGTTACTCTGGCCATTAAACAGCAGAAAAATAATCGTGCAGTTGGAGTGGACTCTATACCGGGAGAGTTATTGAAGTACGGTGGGGAGGACCTGCACTTTGCGATTTGGAAACTTTTTGCCGTTATATGGGAACAAGAACAAGTCCCATACACTTTTAAAGTGTCTCTCATTCGGGCTCTATATAAAGGCAAAGGTGATCGAGCCGATTGCGGTTCTTACCGCGGTATTTCCTTACTCTCAGTTCCGGGAAAAGTCTTCGCTAGAGTACTAATGAATCGACTTAGAAATTTATCGGAAAAGATCCTGCCAGAATCCCAGTTTGGTTTCCGACCCGACCGTGGTACCTGTGAGGCCATTTTCTCATTGCGGCAACTACAAGAAAAAAGCAGAGAACAGGGTCGCAATATGTATCTCTGTTTTGTTGACCTTGAGAAGGCTTTTGATAGTATACCGCGAGAAGCCCTTTGGTTAGTTCTGCAGAAACTAGGATGCACAGAGAAATTTGTTAGACTTTTAAGACTGCTTCATGACGATATGCAGAGCTGTGTCGCTGTAAACGCAGATCAGTCAGAGTTTTTCCCCGTTACCTGTGGGGTAAAACAAGGTTGTGTCCTTGCGCCCACACTGTTCGCGTTATATTTTGCAGTTATGGTTCAGGAAGTTTTACAGACAACTCCTGAAGGAATTCGCATACGTTTCCGTAATGTTGGCAATCTTTTTAACTTAGCCAGGCTCAAGGCTCGTACCAAAGTTTCTTACGCACTGATCACTGAGATTGTCTATGCAGATGATCTGTGTTTTGTAACTGATTCCCCAGAAGGCCTGCAACGACTTATGGCCAATCTACACAAATCCTGTCGAAATTTCGGTCTGAAGATTAATGTCAAAAAGACGGAAGTGATGTCTTTAGATGTCCGTGGTCAAGAGACACTGACCATTAAACTCGGTGAAGACGTACTAAAGCAGGTGAATACATTTCGCTACCTGGGGAGCACTATAACATCAAAGTGCGACCTTGATGCTGAAATCAACAGTCGGATCGGTGCCGCAGCCGCGGTATTCGGCAAACTGGATCGCAAGGTTTTCAGCTCACATGACCTGAAGCTGGCTACTAAAATAGACATATATAGGGCTGTAGTATTGCCGAGCCTGCTGTACTCATCGGAGTCATGGACGGTTTACTGCCGCCATATTCGAGCTCTGGATCGTTTCCATATGAAATGTCTGCGCAAAATATTGAACATCCGTTGGTCTGACCGCATCCGAAATACGGAAGTGTTGCGAAGAGCTAACATTATGGGGATCGAGGCCTACCTCATGCGCAGACAGCTCCGCTGGTGTGGACATCTATCACGAATGGCGAATAAGCGTACAGCAAAGTGCATCTTTTTTTCTGAACTTGAGGAGGGCAAGCGTAAGCATGGCGGGCAACTCCTCAGGTATAAAGATGTGCTGAAGCGCCATATGAAAAAGTGCGATATTGAGCCTTCAGAATGGGAACAAATGGCTATTCGACGACCAGAATGGAGGACGTTGGTAAAGACCAGAGTCAAAGACTTTGAGGACAAACGCTGTTCCGAACTGGATGCTAGACGCGATGAATTAAAAGCACGCCCACCTTGTGCCATACCATACAATTTTTGCAATGGTGTACTGACCTGCCCACATTGTGCGCGAACATTTAGTAATAAGATCGGCTATGTGAGCCATGCACGAGCACATCAACGACAAATGGAACTGTAAAACGGAGAGTGAAGAGGTCGCCGTGGCCGAAATCGGTCGAGGAACATATAGTACAGTCTAGCTCATTAATAAATATCCTCTTACATGTCTCGAACATAAGAACTCCAAAAAGTATTGTGATATAAGCTATAAGCTCCCTTAAAATGTGATCAAGATTTAGATGTTATTTTTTTTACTAGTGACATGTATTTTTTTATTTGTATCTTTGATTCATGTGTAACACCACCTTTACAGCTAAATACCTAATGCGACAATGTTGGCATACAATGCATACAAAAATATACTTTTGATAAAATCAATCTTTGCAAGGCTCACAATATTTAATTTGTTCCTTAATAATCAATTTGTTTATATAGGTTGTCGGCGCAGTTACAGAGGTGGTGAAGACCGGCCTATGGGTCGGCGATTGCTTCATCTACACAAACTCTGTGAATAGAATAAACTACTACGTCGGCGGCGAGATCGTCACGATATCTCACCTCGATCACACTATGTACATTCTCGGTTATGTCGCCAAGGAGAACAGGTAACTATTCAATCATAAGATAATTATAAACTAAAGCATAAACCACATGGAAAAGAGTAGCTCAGGAAAGAGGTGAATGGAAAAGGTTGTGGCAGGCCTTTGCTGGCAAAAAGATATACAGAAAATAAGTTAAATTTAAATAAAAGACTAGGTGTAAATTTGTAGTAGTTTAATCATTTATCTTTCCATATAATTTTATAAGTTATAGTTCTTAATAAAGATTAATGATTTAAGTCAAATAATAATATGCATTGGTTGATTTCTGGCTTATAATAATCGCATAAATAAACATACCGTTATATTAATTCACACTATGTTCCTTAGATTGTACCTGAACGACAAGGAGTTGAACATAGTGTCCTACTCGCTACTGCTGTCGGTCCTGGAGTACCAGACGGCTGTGATGCGCGGCGACTTCGAGACCGCCGACCGCGTGCTACCCACCATACCACACGAACACCGCACCAGGGTCGCGCACTTCCTAGAGAAACAAGTATGGCACCACTATTTATAACCTTCCATAGCAAGCACGCTTTGAGAGAGGCCTATGTCTAATTGTCCAGCATTGATATTTATTTATCTATTTTTTATACGTTTTTTTTGGCCAAAACACACTTTGTGAAGAATATGTCGATTTGCTAGCAGTAGACTGCAGTAGATTAAGTGATTGATTGAGAGATTCATAAGTTTTTGATGAGGAATTATTCTAGTCGTTTATTAATACTAGGCGAACAAGCGCCATTTTTGGGGTGTAAAAAATACAATGGACAGCTGTCTGTCTATAAAGAAAAATATCCTAAATAATTTGGTACTGTTCTGAATATCAGGTTCTATGTTTAGGTTATGAATATGAATAATTTGATCGGTTTTCAGCAGCCAAACATTCACATATTGTCAGATTCTAGTATTTTATTTCTCCTTGAAGTGAATTGTAATCTTTGTGAATTAAATAATATTTAAACCGTAACATCTTTAACGTGCAACGAAATCAATTCAAATTATTTACTTTGGAAGTAGGACACTTTTACACGTTTTTAAATATATCATCCTACCTCACTACCCTGAGAAAACTTTGCCCTCACTACGCTACTAGGATTAATGATAGATATAATATAAGTATAAAACTGTTTTCTCATGTAACATTTCGTGCACAGGGCTTCAAGCAGCAAGCTCTCGCGGTATCAACAGAGCCGGAGCACCAGTTCGAGCTGGCGCTGTCGCTGGGCGAGCTGCGTCGCGCGCGGCAGCTGGCGGAGGACGCGGCGCTGGCGGAGGGCGCGCCCTCGCGCTCGGCCGCCGCGCGCTGGTCGCGACTGGGCGCCGCCGCCGCAGCAGCCGCCGATACCGAACTCACCAAGATGTGCTACCAGAGCGCTAAGGATTACAGCGCGTTGCTGCTCTTCGCTACTAGCACTGGTAAGTACAAACACCCTCTAATAATAGCTTTGAGTGTTACAACATAAACACATTAAACATTCATGATTTGTACACATATTTTACACGACAAACTGGACTTATTCACAGCTGTAACTACGGTGTACAATAAAGAGTATTCTATTCTATTCATTATTTCGCTACCCTAATCCCAATTATCATTTGGGGTCGGCGCAGCATGTCTTCTTCTTTCACACGTTCCTAACTTAAACGATACCTGCCGCTATGAAATCTTTGAATTTTCCCAACATTCTGTACTTATCCTTCAGCTCGTATCATCTTACCATCCTATTAGAAAATGCAAAATAAATGGCACATTCCCTAGTGCATTATAATATTGTCCAAAACAAATCTAAACTTATTAGAATCGACACATCTACATTTATTTATAATGTTTATGTATTTAGAAGTATAAAAAAATATCAGTTGTCTAATACTCATAATACAAACTCTGCTTAATAAGAGACTAAATGGCGTTGTGTGAAAAAGTCGTGGAATATGAAATCTTATAACCTTACACGATATTCTTACTAAAGAACATTTATGACACCTTTACTGACTTCTTATGTATGTGTAGGTGACAAAGCCCTGCTGCAGAGCGTGGCGAAGATGGCCTCGGAGGACGAGGTCGACAACATCGCGTTCGTGGCGTACTACATGCTGAACGACCTCGACTCTTGCCTCAACATGCTTATCAAGCGCGACAAGCTTGCTGAAGCGTCCTTCTTTTCCAGGTAAATTACCACTATTATAATTACTGGCACACCCTCCCCCGTCAAATCCCTATTTATTTATACTATGTTCTTCCTGGAGCCTTTTGGGTGCCGGGGCCGCGGTAACTCTCACGAACATCCCGCAGCCCCGGCAGGCTCTGGTCCTTAAGGACCCCGCCAATTTACTCCCGTCAAATCCCTGACGAAAGAGTCCTTGATGATTTCCACTGGAATAGCAAAAGAAAAGGTAAAGCAATTACTCCTAGGATGGAAACTCTTTTGCTGTTTCGCGGTCGCGGTCTGTTAAATTAACATAATCTTTTACAAAATTAAATGAGATACACAAGTTTGAGCTTGTTTTTTGAGAACTACTGAAATGTATCTCTTTGAAAAAAAAAGTAAAAAGATATGTTATTTTCAGAAAACTCTGACTTTCCTGTAGAATTTGTTTACTGTTTCTGCTCAGAAGCAGTTAATATGTGACCAGATGCTCCTTGACACGTTGCTTAACAACATAGTTTCTGTTATTTATAAAATGCGCAAACGATCCCTATGCAGCACTGATTCCTTACTTTATGTATTCACACCGTACTCATACCGTACCGTCTTCTATTTCACAGAGCATACATTCCATCAAGGATGTCGGAGGTGGTGAAGATGTGGCGCGAGGTGACGAGCCTGACCAACAAGAAGCTCGGCCAGTCGCTCGCCGACCCCGAGAAATACGAGAACCTCTTCCCGGAGTTCGCGGTATGTGTCTTGATACTTGTTACTTGGTGATGGGGGTCCTGTGACCCGTTGTGCGTGGTACTGTTAAAGGGCGGTCATTCCAGCCAGCTAAGAGCCTTCTAAAAGCGCAGAAATCTTCTGAGACGTTCGCAGGCCTCCGAGAAAGAGCTTGGTGTACAGTCACGAGCAAAAACTTGTATACACGACCAAACAATGGCAGTAGAATAGAATAGAATACTCTTTATTGTACACCGTAGTTACAGCTGTGAAAAAGTAAATTATATACAGTAAAGGTACAATGTCAGTCTTATCGCTCATAGCGATATCTTCTAGACAACCTTTGGATGGACAGGAAAAAAGAAGATATGTATAGTAAATTATATATAATAGATTTACTATGTAAAATTTCTGAAGCTGTTATGAAATATTTCTGACGTTGTAAGCTTAATAATAATGTTTAATTTAAAAGAAAATATCACTATTCAATAAATCATTTGACTAGGACTTTCATTTCAATTGTTTAGTCGTGTATACATGTATTTGCTCGTGATTGTCCGTGGTGGTGTTGGGGACGGTCAGTCTACCAACCCAACGGCCTTCAGAAGCACAGAAGTCTTCTGGGACGTTCACAAGCCTCCGAGAAGGAGCTCGGTGTACCGACTGTTTCAGCCCGATGTGTCTTGCTAAGTTTGTGTGTGTGCCTTATCAGGTCTTGATGTCATATAGATTTTCTTTTCTCTTGATCGTTTATTCGAATTGGTATCCCTAAAGACTATAGGGAACCATTATAAAATTACTCCATATAATTCTGAGTTATGAGGTACGGACTGGTGAAGTAGACAGACCTATTTTGTAGACTACCACGGAGGCAATATGTACAGATACTTGGCATTCAATGTTTTGTGCTTTCCTCTTAATTATTTAAGATGCACTAGTTGTTGATCACGACTTCGCTTGTGCAAATTTCAGTTTTAGCTGTAAAAACATTGTTCCGTATGATCGGTTAATCCATTGTATCAACTATCTTACCCCCACCAAATTTCATCAAAATTGATTTATCAATCATCATGCAACATACACCAAACCGTACAAACTTATAAACTTTATAATATGAGCAGGATTTAAATAGAATGCCATCATCATCATCTTCCTGCTCTTATCTCATTTTACTTGTTTGAAAGTAGCACCTGTTACAGAAAAAATGAAAGGATACCGTCTATCTTGGTATGTACATGTGATGAGCCTCATGTTACTAAGAGTAGTAGAGATGAGTATGAATGTTGATGGATGGAGAGGAAGGGCAAGGCCAAAGAAAATGATATGAATGAAAAGGTAGTAAATGATAGTGCGATAGGGGAGAATGGAAGAAAAAAACGTGTTGCGCCGACCCCAAGTAAAATGGTATAAATACAATGTATGGTATAATAAATTAATAATGAACTTTGTACCCTAGCAATCCTTGGAGTTAGAGCGATATCAGCGCAGGTGTGAGGTCAGCAACGACGTGCCCACCAGCAACCTGGAGAGGAACCTCGCCGCGGAGAAGGCGGCCGCCGAGCAGCGCGGCCTGCTGCCCCCCGCGACAGTCACACACGCACGCGTGTCACCCCCTGATCATGGGTAATTAGTTTTTTTTATTTTTTTATTAAAAAGGAACAGCAAACAGTTACATTATACAATCTTACAACTAATAAAACAATGCAATCTAGTGGTAATAATGTAACCCACAACGCTGTCCACAAGTAGACATACAAATTAAAAAAATAAGAAATTTAAATTCTAATCGCTAGGAAGACTAGACGTGCGTATGTATAACAAGTAGCTTTAGTATAATTATGTAAAAATCACTTTGAGCAAAATATGAGTTTAAAGATACAAGTATAAAGATATAATTACTATAGTAAAGTAGTTTGGGTATTAAGTACTTTACAACTACAACCTTCATACATAACTAACGTGGCCAGATGTCCCGTTTTGAACGGGACTGTCCCTTTTTACAATTACGAGTCCCGGTGTCCTCGAAAGGCACTGTAGGACACGAAATTGTCCCGTTTTCAGAAACCTCACTAGCCCCTAGGCTAGGTTCCCTAGCCTTCCATTCATAAGACCCTGACTTCTTTATCATGAGACGACTTTGGAAGTTATCCGCGAAAAAGTATAAAAAAGCTTATACAGTCAAATTGAGAAACCTTTTTTGAATTTGGTTAAAAGTCTTTTTTTTATTGACTACCTATTATTTAACCTAATAAACCAATGTGGTAATAAACCAAAATAAATGGTCACGTTACTGATACTTATATTATACTTGTTTTCCAATTTGTATAGTTATTCTATCATGCAGAATTTAAAGAATGAGTTTACAGATGTTCAAAATTCTGCGACATCTGGAAAATTGTATAGTTCCTTTGGTTGTCACCGATTAAGATCTAAATTTTCAACCGACTTCAAAAAAAGAGGAGGTTCTCAATTCGACCGTATTTTTTTTTAATACTTTTTTATGTACCTTCATAAAAAAGCAAGCAAATGAATTAATGAACATTCCGTATAACAGCAGCGTAACAGTGAGCGCCCCAGCGGACAGCAGCGGCCTCCTGGAGACCTCCAAACTGAACGAGTCCCTCGACAGGATAGACGACGACCTGGAGCGCGAGATCGAGGACCTCATGCTGGACGGCTCGGCCGGCAGCGTGGTACGTCGCGGCCACTCGCCCCTATACCTGTGTTGGATATAACACGACACTTACTAACATGTTGTATAACACGACACTTACTCACCAGTGTTGTATAACACAACTCTTACGCTCAACTCATCGAAAGCGCGGCGAACGGCAACAAAGTGAAGCGCGGTTTGAGTGTCATTTGAATTTGTACTTTATTTTCATTACTATAATGTTTATTTTCGCTTGAGAAACGAATGAGTCGAGCGGATGCCCGCGGGACTTCCCGCGAATTCCATAAACGGAGTCGTTACTTACCTTACTTTTCACAGCTGTAACCATGGTGTAATAAAGAGTATTCTATTCTATTATAGAGAATAAAGTAAAAATCCAAGTGACACTCAAACCGCGCTTCGCTTCGCTTTGTGAGTTCAGCCTTAAATTAATACTGTGCTGTGTGCGTCGATTTGAAAATACTTTAAGCTCATTTCAGACTATGACTACTATGTTGATACTTATTATTTTGTGCTATACAGTAAAGCAAATAAGGACATAACCTTACTATACCAATAGCAATAGTGTAGTTAAGCGAAAAATCCATAACTATAAATCGTGCGCGGTATTATTATGTTATGAGCGCTATAATTAGGTTTGTTGCATAGTCTGAAATGCGCTTTAAAGTCAATTCGTACTGTTTTACACGGAACATAGAAAGAGGAAAGTGACAGTACACATTGAAGGGACTTTATTCGCGCTTTGATTCTTAACGCCCTGTCTGTCAAATAAGTAACAATAAGTACTATGCCAAGCTGTTTGGTTTTGACAGTATCTTTGGGCTAGTTATAAAATATAACCTATTTATCTGTATTTTTATGATTCATTTTCAGTTTGCTTGAAGCCAAAGTACTCCTCTTCTTTGTTCTGTGTGAAGTACATAGAAACGTTTGAGATGTGTCGCACGGGCTTTTATACTTGAGCGCGTTTTAACGCTCTTTGTAAATCTTAATATATGCTGTGGAATGTATCCTGTGTTTGTGTGTAGCTAGTTCGTGTAGGTTTGATTCGCATTTTTATAAGATTGTAAAGTCACAAGGAACTCAATAAAATCACAGAGGGCGTAAGTGTTCTTTAAGTTGAGCCAATGTAGTGTTACACTTATGTTTCTGAGAGAGAATTAGGATGTGTAGAACTATAGAATACTAGCTGTTGCCCGCGGCTTCGTTCGCGAAAAGCAAAATATAGGGATGAAAAATAGATGTTGGCCGATTCTCAGACCCACTGAATGCATATACAAAATTTCAAGGGAATCGGTCCACCCGTTTCGGAGGAGTATGGCAACGAAAACTGTGAAACGAGAATTTTATATATTAGACTAGTTGAATATTAAAGAATATGACCAATTAGTTTCCACTATATGTGATGGGATATTTAGCCTCGGTTTCCGAAAGGCTGATTATATGAATCTGCTGTCAAATCATCTGATGCTGTGCATACAAATAATCACAGATCTTAACATGAGATTTAAAAAAAAAACAGAGATTAGTTATTGGTATGACTATACCGAAGACATGATCGAATATTTCTTCTCAGATTTCAAAACACCAATAATACAATTGTAAAAAGGTGTACTCAATGAAACCGAAATGAAAATGTTGACAACAAAATGCCAACAAAAGAAGTATATACGCAATATAAAACTTCTTTGAAGACAAGAACAAGAAGTCATAGTAAATCGATTCTAAGAGCGTAGTTTAGCTAGGCATGCGGGTGCGCCACTCCAGACAATAAATTGCGAGATAAATATGAGGTGATACTGGCACTCGTTGTGAACGTCTACGAGACATTGATAACAAACGTAATTCTTAAACCTATAGAGGAAGTATAGAGGACTTTACAAACTACTTACACGAGTTCTGTTTTAAAATTTTTACAGCTATGAAGGCTATAATGCTACACGATCTAAAATTTACCTCATTTAAATACTTTTTTCAGCTTAAACCTCTTTTTTTGGTTCTGATCAAAACGATAACTTCTTGTTCGTCTGTCGAATCCTGTGTAATAATATTATCTTGTTGTTGCATTCGTCTGTACCTTACTTAACATTTTGCGTTTAAGGTAATTTATGGGTTGTGGATACATATAGGACCCAGTTTCTTTTTATAATTACTTAAAGTAGAAGAAGGGAAATGGCTCTTATAACGCCAACACCTTGTTTACGCAATGATATCTCTCATAATGGCATGCCCTTCTACATTTCTTTTCATTCTACAAACTTACAATGAATTCATACATACCAAGGTTTATTATTCACATATATTAATAGGTATATTTTTGTTTCAGGATCTCTCAGATGAAGCCGACTTATTGGACTAATTTCTAAGTGTATTTAAAACTGTTTATTATATATTACAGTACAGATCATAAAAAAAAAACATTGTACTTCATAAAGTGCTAATTCCTTATAAGATTAAAGTATTATACTGATTTGCTTTGAGGTGTTTTTGTTCTAGTTTTTTAATCCTTCGGGATTATGAACTGTGTAAGAAACTATTGTAATACATTACTGTTATAATTAATCATTAGTCAATAATTATAATAATTAAAATAATGTTCTAAGTAATTGACTACGTACCTTTCATCATACCCCCTTTCCCTGTTTTCAAGTTACTATAACACAAACCAGTCGTTAAGAACTACAGTCAATTAGGCGATACACTTTCTCCTATACCTTACATTTCGTAAATGCTGATGTAAACAGTCTAGTTTACTAGTAAATTATTAATGAAAAAGGTATACATAATGCAAGCTTAACCCAGAATAGTCGTACTTACCTACACTATCACACTAATGCTGTGAAGACTAGATTCATGTTCAAACGGCTGGGCATATAAATATAGAATGGACCTAACTGATATACTGTATAATATATTAATGCTCTGAAACTACAGCCAACGCTGGAAATTAATATATAAAAAAAAACAAATGGACTGCTTAATAAAATCTGTAGGTCTGCTTACAAGACTGATTAGTTGCAAGAATTACAATGCATTGCCAAGCGCCGATGAAACGCGGGAAACGTTACATGGCGGTTTAGGGTTAGTCTGTAAAAGCCAAGGAAGGTGTCTGTGCCTTACTAAAACAAATAATGCCTAATTACAAGCAAGTCGGGTGTTGGTTTGAGTCAGTCAATGTCCCACCGAGACTCAATTACGTCGCATACTGCCGGTAATGCCACGTTTCCTGTTTAGTGTAGAACAACGTTAAATCAGGCAGACACTCTTAAATGCGACCAATCTAAAAACGAAGAAACGTGTGTTACTTACAGTTCTCAGAGGACACGATATATTCTTAATTTATCAGGGATTACATACTGCCTTATTTTTTTGGAACGTGCCGAAAACATTAAAATCTTTAATAAGCACATAAAGCCATCATAAAGTTCATTGAAAAATCTAAATAGGTAGACGTTTTACATGTAGGTACTACAAATGTGATACGTACCTACGTGTGATCTTTACGACCACACTTAGGACACCTATATTTATGCTTAGGTCTAGCTAGATTTTGTGCACGTTCGCGGACGGAATATGGCCACAAGTAGGAAGAAAAAAACAGGATTAAAGCTTACTTACCAAATATAAAAACCGGCTAAATTCAAATTCAAATTCAAATTCAAATCATTTATTCTGCAAATAGGATAAATTTTATCACTTTTACATGTCATCTTCTTAAATATGAGCTCGCTGGAATCGACATTTCCTAACTGGCTACCCTGAGAAGAAACGTCGAAACAAACTCAGGGGTCATCGCCTCTTTTAAAGTCCAGACAATAGTGTTTTCACATTGAGTAAACAATATGCAGGGTCTGGACTGGCCTTTAGACGAAAGAGCCAGATCGATCTGAGGAAGCCTGTGCCAACAGGCGGCACGCAAGCCCCGAATAGCTCATGCAGCTCAACCATTTTTGAGGGTGCTGCACAACCCGACACATGACGATACCGCCAGTGACACGACAAAAAAATGTCAGGCAATAACTTACTCAGATCGCCAGATTGAGATAATTAGGAATATTAATTATGATAAAATAACAAAATTGAATTAAAATTGAAATTGACCTGCATTATGTTTACTCTTACAAATAATTCTAACATATTACAATAATATGATTTCATATGTATATCACTTGTAAATATATAATATAATATGCAAAGCACAAGATATCATGTCATACTAGTAAAACTGTATATGCAAAAGCACAAAACATGTCATGAAAATAATATTTAAAACAATTATATGCAATAGTGCACAAAAAAAAAACAACATGTCAGCATGCATTAAAAAAAAAAAAAAAAATCAGACAGCGAAAGATAGCTATATTAGCGAGCAGCTCAATCCCAAGCGTTTTTATCAGTTACGTAATCAGATATTTTGTAATATCCTTTTTTAGATAATTTAGTTTTAATAAAAGTTTTAAACTTCTTAGTAGTTAATTCGCGAACATTAATGGGAAGCTTATTATAAAAGCGTATACATTGACCCATGAACGAATTGCTTACTCTGTGGAGGCGAGTGGAGTGAACAGTTAAATTATGTTTGTTCCTCGTATTCAATGAATGCACATCAGACATTTTTACAAAATCAGATTGGTTTTTATGGACATACATTAGATTTTCAAATATATACTGTGAAGTTACAGTCAGAATGTTTATCTCTTTGAATTTCTCTCGGAGAGAAACTCTGGGGCCCAGGTTATAAATAGCGCGAATGGCCCTTTTCTGTAATATAAAAATTGTGTTAATATCAGCACAGCTTCCCCAGAGGAGGATGCCGTATGTCATTAGGCTATGAAAATAACTAAAATATACTATTCTGGCTGTATCCACATCAGTTATCTGTCGGATTTTTTTCACAGCATATGCTGCTGAACTTAGTCTGGCTGACAATTTCTCAATGTGTGGGCCCCACTGTAGTTTGGCATCAACAGTTATGCCGAGAAAAACAGTTGATTCAACAGGGCTCAACTCTACTCCGTTCAGTTGTACATTGGTATTTAATTGCCTTACATTAGGCGTTGAAAACTTTATCAATTTAGTTTTTGACGGATTTAAAAGTAAATTATTAACATTGAACCAATGGACAACCTTCGAGAGTGCATTGTTCACATCGTCGAAATTTTGAAGTCGACGCTTAATTTTAAAGACCAGAGAGGTGTCGTCTGCAAATAACAAAATATTGTGATTTTCCCTTATATGAAAAGGTAAATCGTTTATATAAATAAGGAATAAAAAAGGACCAAGAATTGAACCCTGCGGAACACCCATTGTTACCACAGATCCTTTAGACCTTTTACCGTTAACATCTACACTCTGAATTCTATTATCTAAATATGATCTTAACAGGCTAAGAGCATTGTTTCTAATGCCATAATGGCGCAATTTCTTGATTAGTGTGGCATGGCACACGCAATCAAAGGCTTTGGACAAGTCACAAAAAATGCCCAGAGCATCTTGCGAGTTCTCCCAAGCCTCATATATATTTTTAAGTAATTCCACACCTGCATCAGTCGTAGACCGACCTTTCGTAAAACCGAATTGTTTTTTGTGAAACAAATGGTTTTTATTAAAATGTTGCAACATTTGGTTCAAAATTAACTTCTCAAAAATTTTGCTCAGAGTTGGCAAAATTGAAATAGGCCGAAAATTTGTTGGGTCGGTTGTACTACCTGACTTGAAGAGTGGAATGACTTTACTAAACTTCATCAGGTCTGGAAATATACCGGATGCGACACAAGAGTTGAACACCACTGCCAGAAAAGGGGAGATAGATTTAATGATAGATGATACAATATGCACAGATAGTCCCCAAAAATCAGCAGTTCTTTTTACTTCTAGTTGTCTAAATGATTCAAAGATGTCCTTGCTGCTAACAGCTGTAAATTCAAAACCTGTGCCACACTCTGCAACACATTCCTTGAGTATTGAATATGCGGCAGTAGCAGACGACAACAGAGTCCTGGTTGTTAAAATAGGAATATTAGTAAAGAAATTTTCAAACTCTGTTGCCACCTCCATATCCGCCCTAACATCAACATCATTAATTTTAAGGTGAAAGTCTCTACTTTTCACTGTAGTCCTTCCGGCTTCTGCATTAATGAAATTCCAAGTAGTTTTAATTTTATTAGCAGAGGACGATATTTTATTTTTAACAAATAAAGATTTAGCACAAGTGCAAGCTGTTTTAAAAGTCTTTGAATATCGTTTAACATATTCTCTAAAATTCTCACTATGATTGTGTTTTCTTTCCTGATATAATTCATATAACTTAAGTCTACTTTTGCAAATACCTGGTGTTGCCCAATCACTAAAGGTAACCCGATCACAGACCAAAAGTGATCTTGTGGTAAAAACCTTCTTAAATTCTGAATTAATTAAATTGAAAAGTAATGTGTACGCTTGATCTGGATTACTGTGGTAGGGTAAACCAGGTAATTTTACATTTAAATTATTATCAAAACATTCTAAACGATGTTTGGTAACAGGAATATATTTTACAATTTTACGGCTTATTTTAACAGACTTAGTAGGATACGAGACCAACTGGCCACAGTGATCAGAATCAAGTGCATTAATAATTGAATTACAAGTAGGTTTAAGATTCGTAAAAATATTATCTATACAAGTAGCACTAGTGGCAGTTACCCTCGTTGGCTCAAGGAATGTCCTGTGTAGATTATAAGACCTAAATAATGTTAAAAATCTATTGACAATAGAATTGTTTTCTAAGAGATTGATATTAAAATCTCCACAGACAGCAATCGTTTTATTAGAACTACTAATTTTAAATAATACATCTTCAAGTATTTTTTCAAATGTGTCAAATACAGCACATGGGGGCTTGTACACGCTCAACACAAGGAACTGCTCAAGCTCAATACATGCTATTTCAGCAACTCGCTCAACAGACAGGCTTACAATATCTTTACGTTCTTTAAATTTAAGTTTGTTGTTAACAATAATTAATGAGCCACCACGTATGAAGTGTACTCTGCTGAACGAGCTTGCCACCTGATGATTATTGAAGCTGAACATGAACTGGTAGTCTTTTAGCCAATGTTCAGTGATACATAGAATATCAACGCTATTACAGTTCATGAACAACTCCAATTCTAATTCCTTACCCATCAAACCCTGAATGTTTTGATGAACGATGCTTAAATTATTTTTACTACTAACATTCAGTGAACTTGACAGGCCAGGCATGGAAACTGGACATATATTGCCAGAGGTTGACTCCATTGTCTTAAGATCTAATTTAAATTACTTGGAACAAATTCCAAGGTTGTTTGAGAAAAGCTACTATTATCTATCTGCTCAATAGGAGCAGTGTGTTTAGCCAAACAATTGGCTTTGTTCAAAATAGAATAAGATAGCGAACATGCTATCAGTCTTTTAAAATAATTTGAAAGATAATAGTTATCTTTTGTCAAAAAATAATTATTACTAATGATTGCATTAGTGTCAATAAATTCAATTTTATCACTGTATAGTGACATTGTGTGCAGTTTCATATTACACTTATATCTATGTGTATTTTCTGTCTGTGACAATCCCCTACCATATGGAAGTGCATATAAAATTATCTTTCTAACATTTAATTTTGATAATTTTTCAAAATAGTTAATTACCATGTTTACACTACAATTACCTCTTCTCCCAATTAATGCAATAATAGTGGTAGACGGACAATAGGTGCCACTTATTATTTTCTCTAATACCTGTTTATAATTTGCTGCAGGCATACAACAATTGAGTACCTGAGCACCTAACTGTTCATACAATTTATGACATAAATTTTGTCCGATTTCATCACTAAACAACATTATCTTACTGCTTTTATTTTTTAACAAATAATTATTATTTATTTTTGTGGCGAAGGAAGTACTGGAGAGACTGTTACACAACTCCACAGAATGAGTCAAAGGCTGAAGTGACTCCAGAGAAATAGCTGGCTGTGAACAGTCTGGTGAATCTGCTTGACAGTCTGATGTTTGACTGTTTAATAGGGACTTATACAATCTTTCATTTTCACTACAAAGATCCACCAAGCCATTCATTGCCAGTATATGTTCCCCTATTTCTTTCTGAGAAGTATCATATTTAATAGTAATTTTACTTAAAGAGTCTTGTAAGTGGAGAATCTCTGACTGAAGGTGTTGTATATCAGCCTCATATTTAGACATTGAGCTGTCATAGCTTGTTTGAATATTTTTAAATTTGTGTAAAGTTTTTAAATTATACTTAAAACAATTTTTATAACCTTTAATAAGGTTTTGTGTCTTCTTAATTTGTTTATTAATTTTTATGTATTTCTTTAACTTATTTTTACTACATTTAACTTTTCTGATATGTGACTCTGATGTTATAGTGTTATCACAAGTTAAATCAATAGTTTCTATTTTGTTACTACCCAAAAGTGAGTTGGCAGATGGAGCTGCACCAACCAATTTATCGAACAGTGCATGTGTACACTCTGTCCGACTCCTTTGGCTGGCACAGTCCATCGCGAGAATAGTGTCTTGGGCTTCACTTAATTTAATCTTCAGCTCAGCGTTGTGCCTGAGGGTAAGGTCAAACTCACCGCTGCACTGGTCAAACCGGTCTACTATTGACTTAAGGTTATCCCGTTCCTCGGTGATATTTACTAACTGACAATGCAGCTCTGCCATCTCACTTTTAAGTTTGCTGTTATTGTTTAAAATGAGTAGTACTTCCTTCTCATTATCATCTTGCTCCTTTTGCAACTCCTCACACAAATTCTTATATTTATTTAATTCTTGTAGCGTTAGTTGGAGTTTAGATTCTTCCAAGCGAGCAGCGCCCCTTCTGGTCATCACTCTGTCCATTTCAAAAAGATAAAAGGGACAGGTAACAACACAAAAAGAAGTTGGTATACTAGTTTGTGCGAGGATATGCAATGAGTAAGGGTGTAAGTGTTGTAGCCGGTTTATTGGCAATATGTACCGACTTACAAGTGTGCTAAAAGAAACTGATAAAAGTAATAATAAACACTTACAATCCTTTCGATGACAATGCACTTTACAATGTACGTTACAGTTTAACTTTGTTTGACAGCGAAACTTGTCACGAGTTTAAATCACTTTACAAGCCAAAGTAGACCAAATCACGACAAAATAACACTGCCCAACCAATTTTCACTTGATATTACACATAAAATATATATTTAAACGTTATTTATAACAAAAAATACAATTAAATTAAATTTATTAATTGGGAGAAGTTTTGTTGACGTCTAGTCAACAGTGTTGCCACAGACAAAAAAAAAAATGCGAGTTGGACTCGCGCACGAAGGGTTAAAACTATCATCTATACACAGAGAAAATTTGAAACGACTACCTGTTACCGTTTTTAATATTGAGCAATAATTAAAACACGTTCATTATTTTTAGACCCCCATTATTATTTTTTTTAAGTTTTAGTATTTGTTGTTATAGCGGCAACAGAAATACATCATTTGTAAAAAGAATAACTTTCTAGCTATCACGGTTTATGAGAGACAGACAGCGGAAGCTTAGTAATAGGGTTCCGTTTTACCTTTTGGGTACGGAACCCTAGAAATCACCAAGCCCATTAGTTACTTTTTTCACCCAAATTATTGAAAATAAACCATGTTTTGCACACCCTTCAGACTACCTAGGAAGGTAACATTTTGCAGAGACAGGATGTAGAGATCGAAAATTCGCCACCTGCTTATCTGAAGGCCCCGTGAGTAGTGGAGGGGCACTTGCATCTCATCAGCCGCGCAAGCAAACTTGACGGGGTGACGAAGTGGCACTCTGTAGCTTACACTTTCAAGCTAACTAGCGAATCACGAAAGTTAATCTCAGGAAGAAATTGCACAAGGTTTTTATCAGATCTATAGGAAATTTACTGATAGGTAAATTTGTCAATATTTGGTGCTGTTTATTATTAATTTCACATTCGAAAAGTGCTACATTGTAGCCCTAATTTGAATAAACGACTTTTGATTTTGTTGTAAACACCAAACCTATCACATTAGAAGTGTCTAAATTAGTAAGTCAGCCATGGTTTTCAAACTGGTTTCAAATCTATCTGTAATTTAGACCTATGGCTTAGCAGTTTTGTTATTTCTGCAAATAAATGTAAGAACTAATGTTATTGTTTTTCTTCAAAATGATTATTTGTATTATACGAGAATAATTGACTTGTTATTAGAGCTGCCTATTTTTGTATTACGAGAAATAAAAATAAATCTACGTAGACAGGTAGAATGGATAGAACCGAATAGTTTGGTAACTATTGCTGTTATTTGTGAGCTAATGCGGGCGTCGTTGCAAGTGTGATGATCAGTACCCCAGCGGTATAAACAAATTAGAAAAAAAACCTTAACCTTTTAGTAATAAGGTCGCAGATCCTTAATTAAAACTATTGAATTGGCATCGATTGTACACTAGAAAATATAAAGACAAAATTGACGAACCTTTCTAGTGAATTTTGCTAATAAGTCTAAGGTTAATGACCTTCAAATTAAGACGTTATTGAATAGGGGCGAATAATTGATTATTTATTTATAGAATAGAGTAACCTGTCATCAGGGTTACAGACTTGTGTCTTGTGTCGTCTGGAGGACATAATGTCAAACGTTCAAGAGCAAATTATTGAGCTGCGATTTTGACAAAATAAACTTATGACATTCATAATAGGGACGATGATATTCTTTTTAGCGTTAGTCTTGAAGGTTAAATAATGAAATTGTAAACGTACCCTTCATTTTGTTTAACAGTGAATTAAACTTCGTGTCGTTACTTCATGGTACATTTTGCAAAGTTTTTACGTCACGAACTCACGAGGCCTCTTTGGCATTTTTTGGATTCCTTACTCAAAGGGTAAAACGGAACCCTATTACTTAACTGTAAACCCCCGCTGTCTGTCTCCAGGCTGTATCTCATAAACTATGATAGATGGAATGCTGAAATTTTCACTAATGATGTAGGTATTTCCGTTGCCACTATAACAACAAATACTAAAAATGAAAAAAAAATAAGGTCCAAAAACATAATTTTTAAGCAATGATTACTCAATCTTAATAAACAGGTAGATTAACAGACAAAAAAATAGTGTACGTTCAACAAACGTTATTTTCTATTATAGATGATAGTATGGAACCCTTCGTACTGAGTCCGGCTCGCATTTTGCCGGTTTTTATAGGAACAAAAGTGTGGAAGTGATTTTAATACGAGTTTGTTATTTATCCTTGGTTATAGAATAGAAAAGATATATTTTTTGTGGAAGTCGGTTTATAACACAAGTTTGTAAGTTGAAGATACCTATTGTTAAATTTAAGGTACAGATCCCAGTTATAAATATACCTTTGTTTATATAAAGTAGGTACATAACTGTCGTATTATCGTCTGTAATGATAGTTATAAGTTGGGAAATAAAGAAATATGTAAGTACTGTACTACTAACAGTTACGTAGTTTCTCACTTAACATGTGGTAAGTACTTTTAATGATTGTCGACGGTACTTTAACAATAACAGCTATTATTTTATGTGATTTACTGTCATGGCATGTGTTACGCCATTATTAACACAGCTGTCTTTAAAATAGTTTTGAAGCCTAGATGGAAACACATGTGAATAACAGTTTATTGAGATAAATTAGGAATGAAATGGAACTTTACCGTCTTTCAGGCAAATTACTCAAAAATATGAGATTTTTTCAAATACATATTAGGTTTTTTATTCTAATTAGATAACGGGAATTAAAATCACATTAGGCTAGTAAGGGGATCTTTTTGGACGCCAAATAAACATATTGATACTATAGAAAATCGCTTCTTAAGTCCAGAAAGGCTGTGGAGAAGAAACGGCGCAACAACACAAAACACACAGAAGGAGTGGGGGTTCGATTCACAATCGTCACTACCTGATATTTTTTGTTCGATAAGTGTCACCTATAAGAGAAGAGGCCTGTGTCCAGTAGTGGGACGTATACAGGCTGGTTTATGACGTCATGAACTCTCATTCCCTAACGCTTCATCGCTCTACAGTAAAAAGCCAGTCGCTTCCCGCTGTCTGTTCTTATGAACGCTTCGATCTCAAAACCTGCGCTATAGATTTTGATGCGATTTTTTAATAGATGGAATGTTTTAGTAGTAGGAAGTAGGTATTGCTCCCGTGTGAAGCAGGGGCGGGTCGCTAGTTTTATTTAGGTAGTAGGTATTTTGTTTTTCGGACAAAGTCTTAAATAGGTGTTTATTAGTCTTGCTGCCATTACTGCAATAGTATACTAGTATTATTTCAGGAGCTTGTAGCATGCCCATTGCAGGGATTTCAGTGTCATGCGATAAACAGGTTATTAGGTATTCTTTCCACGGGTTCCGTTAACAGATAATAATTAAACCTGGTTAAGTAAATCATTGCCAGACATTAACAATATCCTTACGTCTTATTTTCTTCGATTTTTTTACGAAGGTAAGTTCCATTTATATTATATTTTATCAAAAC
This sequence comes from Chrysodeixis includens, assembly GCA_941860345.1. Lineage (NCBI taxonomy): Eukaryota > Metazoa > Arthropoda > Insecta > Lepidoptera > Noctuidae > Chrysodeixis > Chrysodeixis includens. Next base: position 19,231,000 of record OW796090.1, on the reverse strand, counting down.
GTAGAAAATAGCAAATCGAATTGAATTAGATACGATACGGTATTATATAATCGATAGATATGAAGTAAATAGTTTCCAATCGATTTTTTATGCTCTTTTTGTTGAATAGAATTAAGTATAAAGTTAGTTAGTCTAAGAGTAAACTTTGACTGCTTTAATGGACTGTTACGAATTTTATAGCTTTTGTATTATAGTCCGCGAATTAAGCATTTAAGGGACTTCACTTAAACTATTTCGACTGACTTGTTGGTCTTTGACTGCTATAGCAGTCCTCCGTCTCTAGATCAAGCTGGTCCAAACTGGCCAAACTACAAAATAAACAAATCCTATTTTAATTACAATAGTTAGATCCAGCCATCTTTTGTTCTGCCTTTTTAGGATTGTTAGTTACACACTGAGTCGAGACTCGAACCCCGCAGCTGCAAACCCTTGTTGAATGTTGCTAATGTAGTCTTAATCTTTCATCTGGCTGGAGGCCCTTCAAGTGTCACCGTAAGTTCGGTGTAGCAGTCATTGCTGCGCTCGGACTAGCCATAGATAACATAAAAGCTGCTATACCAAAGCCATGGGTTCGATCTCACCCGTTCGTTTAAGACTAGATGGCGTTGTGTGAAAGTCGTGGAATATTTATTTATTACCCCGTTTAGTTCTATTAAATCAGCGTTTGGGCAAACTCACACTTTTGATGTGATAGTATTCCCTTATCGAAATAAAGTAGGCAACCTTTTTTTTTCGTGGGTGGCCCGCTGCAGGCGCAGTGGGATGGAATGTCATACTTTTACTGACTAAAACCCATTCCTCCTGGAGCCCTTTGATTGCCAGGGTCGCGGTAACTCTCACGAACATCCGGCAGGCTCTGGCCCTTAAGGACCCCTCCAATTCGCTGACTTCACTTCGAGGAGCGCGTGGAACAATACGCGCCGCCGACGCCGGACCTACGTGGCCGGGAGTCGTCCCTAGACACCCGGCACCCGTTGTGTCTACCATAACCAACTTTGTCGCGACGGCTGGAGTAGTACCTACCTCATACCTACTTCCACCTGTACTTACATTAGTCAAATCAATTCAAAAGTAAACAAGTCTACGTCAATATTTGTGGTATTGGGGAACCTTTGAACTTGGGAATGAAAAAGGTTATTAAAACACCTGATGTTTAATTTGCCTTTGTCCTAGACCACAAAATTATTGTTATTATTTTAATTGTTAAATTGTTTGATGAGTGTATTGCGGTAACGGAAGGAAAGTCTTTGAATAACGGATTTAGTAAAACATACAATTCATAGACTCAGTCCAGATATAATAGAAATTTAAAAATGTGTTATGGAGTAGGTACACCTACTCGTAGCGGTACCTTATAGATATCTTTTATAACATAAATCATTCTACTAAGACTAAATTTCTTATATAAAAATATATGAGAGAATTAAAAAAAAAAAAACAATAAAAAGCGCTATCATTTATACAAATTAAATGCTTAACATACATAATCTTCTATTAAATACTGGACGAACGTTCCTTTAACACCATCATTCCCCTGCCCTTATCCCAATTTACTTGGGGTCGGCGCAGCATGTCTTCTTCTTCCATACATAACACCATCATTATCAACGGAAATTATTTTCAAAATATAGCGATAGGTAAGTATAATATCGATTATAATTAAGTTACCAAAGCGTTTTATAATGAAGTGACCTTATGGGTACGTATTTTGTAAGGCCAAATGTTTATTATAGTCTTGAAATATTGAATTTTTACGCAACAGTATTTTGTATTTAGTTGATCATGTTGTACTACATTCTATCTTCATTACATGTACCTTCTCCATTTCTAGGTTCCGCTTTTGATATTTTTGAAGTCTGGAATTAAGTGAGTAAAATTAAATTCATCTATTTAATTACTTTTTGGTAGTATTGTATGAAACCCCTGCCTGTAATAGAAACGATACAGATATTTAAACTAAAATTAAAACAACTTTATTATTATTTAAGAAAATCCTACATGATAGTAATAAAATTATATAACGTTAAATACATGACACTTTTTGTGATGTGTTTTATAATTTGGACATCGACGATCAAAGTCTACGATGTGTGCGTCCGAAGTAAAAAGATAGATTCTAGAAGTAAGAGGAGAAGAAGTACCTTAACCCAACCCGTAATAATAGGTCGGGGAAAAAGTCTTTTCGCATTATAGTATGTTTCATACATGTAATAAAATCTTTCTCTCTATAACAAAATTAGAATTTGGAATTATGTTCTTTAAAATTTTAACTTTCAATTCTTTCTTTCAACCAAAACCAGCCAGATACAAATACTATAGCCAAAAAGATTTTATTATAAGTTCATATATACTACACATAATGTGAAAAACTTTTTCCCCGACCTAATATATTCGGTCCCAGTAAACACTGATCCTGTTAATATATTCCTTAACCTCGGGTCCCGAGTGGTTTGAATCTGGGTCCCGATTGGCCAGGATCCGATGCCTGAGATTGTCACCTACATCCAGGATGTCTATCCGTTCTGAATCCATAATTCAGTAGCCAAGCTCTTGGTCTAATAAATGCTTACATTTATTTATTATTAGGTATACCATTTTTTATTATTTATTAGCAAGACACTTAGAGCAGAGCGGTAACCGAATCGCCAAAAATTGGAGGGTCAAATTCCGGTAGACCGAGGATGGGCGGACTCGTTATATTAGGTCGGGGAAAAAGATTTTTCGCATTATAGTATGTATGAACTTGTAATATAATCTTTTTGGCTATAGTATTTGTATCTGGTTGGTTTTGGTATACCTAATTGAAAGTTAAAATTTTAAAGAACATAATTCCAAATTCTAATTTTATTAGAGAGAGAAAGATTTTATTACAAGTTCATACATACTATAATGCGGAAAGATTTTTTCCCCGACCTATTATATAAATGATAGCAAGAATATGATTAAGGCAGAACGCAAGAGGAAAATGATAAAAATAAAAAGGGACCACAGAGCACATTATACTATACTGAAAAAAGGGACCCACACCTTACAGTGGGCGACTCAGGGCTGATGCCGATGATTATTTGCAGATTTAGACAGTTATGAAAACATCCAAAAGTCGCGATACTGTAAGACACTTCAGTGGTGATAGAGTCGTTTTTCTAGTAACATCTTCACACTTATCATATTATATTATCTGCTAAGACAATGTTATTAATTTCAACAATTTATATCTAGTCCCGTTCGGCTAGATATTAATGTTATTACGTATTGTGTTTTGTCAAAATCGACCCTCGTACTGAGATCCTTAAGTAGGATGTACTGCAAGAATTACCAAAACATTTAAATTCAAATCTAAAACAAAGGACTGTGCACTGTGTAGTTACTTAGTTAAATATTTCTATTGAACTAAGTCTAGGATCGAATTGAATAGTAGCGTCCGGTGAAGCAGGCAAAGCTAACTGCATAGATCTGATAAAAAACCGATTCGGCATTAACTTCTTCGCTATTAAATTTGGGGTAACGCAGTTCCCCTTAAATGCTCCATAAAAAATCTCCATCCCCTATTTTAGGAGGTCAGAAAAAAAAGTAATTTATGTCACTCTGCATTCCTTCAATTATGTCCACTTAAAATATCACGTCAAAGACGGACAAACGATCATCTCTTATAGTTGGTTGGAGTTGGGAGTTCTATATTAGTATGGGAGTACTCTGACTTATGAAAAACTTGAAGATTTTGTAAAAACATAAAATATCCCTTCTTTTCCAAAGCCTTCCCAAAACCGTGTTTTTGTTCCGATAAAAAAGTATGAATTGACAACTGCTGTTAAATCTTCTTGATCGTGCCACGTGCTCCATATTATTATAGCGTCAAAATAATCTTGTGTTTTATTCTTTCTCAAATTGTTGACGTCTACTCTCGTTTGTTTCCAGTTGTAAGTAAGGTTTTATCGCTCGACGCAATCAAGCAATGTTTAGTATTTCTATTTTGTATGCTGTCAGCTCATAAATCGTGTAACGTTTGTAACTGTAAACCGCTACCCTCACAGTCAAAAATATCATTAGTGGTGTTAAAAACTGTCGCGATAAGTGCCTACTTGAGATGTTCAAAGTTGTGTGTTAAAAAAAAAAAGATCTATGTTCTTTTTTTTATAATTCATAATTAAAAAAAAAAACAAATTTCTTGTACAATTTTTAGTAATGTTACAATTAATTATAATTAGCCAGTGTTTGCATCGTACGTAAAACCAGTTGTCAAAGTACAGGGCGGTGTTTTAATCAGTGTGCGGGCGCGCTGTCTGAGCGAGCAGTCACCTGTGATCGCGCGCGGCATCCGCTCCAGCGCAGCCGGTCGAACCGCGGGACATTACGAGTAAGTATTGCACTTCACTTCACACAAGGCTATTTATTGTTTAGCTTTATTTCGAGACAAATTATTGCGTTATTTAGTTCTAAACTTATACGAGTCTGATTTATTCAATGGCTGTGCGAGATTTGAATTTAGTTATTCGTTCTATATTTGTTTTATGATTTTTTTTACGTTATGAGATTTTTCCGTGTTCCTTTCATAATTTATGGTCGGACTTTTTCTGCAGTAATAAAATACGTTAAGTTTTTGCTCTTGCCTAATTCTAGAAAGTATTTACTTGCATACTTTTTGCCAATAAAATGTAATCGTTAGTCAAATTTTTTGTTAATTGATAATTACTTTTTAATTATTTCACTTGAATACTTTGACAAATTACATCAGTGGCTTAATGAAGACATTCCTAATGCCTATATTTAGTAAGGTTATACCCGCAATGCAACAAATATTCGGATTAAAAAAAATATGCATCGTAAAGAACACGTACAAAGTGGTTAACCTTCCGATGTAAACGACTCAACTCTGAGAATTCTCATATTAATTAATTTCAATGAATCAAACTAAATTAATTTTGTAATTGTTATTTGACGAATTCAATTATAATTTATTATTGAGTTATTGGCGAATTACAATCTCAATAAAACTTTTATTAATTCTAAGTAGATGCTAGATTTTAAAAATAAAAATATACAAAGTACCTATCAATAGTTCACAGGATAATGTCAGTAGTGTAAACAGAACCTGGTCAAAAATATTTTTGTGTCTCAGTATGGACTTCTCAAAAAGTTATTTTGTGTCTTATTTAAGAGATTTTTTAATAACCATTCAAAATATCGATAAAATGACCGACCTTTGTTTAAATAAGTTGGTTAAAAAAACCATAGTTTGACAGATAGTCTATCACGAAATGCGAAAGTACTTTAATCTATCTGTGTGACACAATAAACGGATTCTAACGTAATTTGGTACTGAGTGAGTGATCAGCGGAGGAACATTCAGACAAGATGACAGAACATAAACATTAAACAAAAAATACTTTAAATAAAACCCTTTTGTGGAAATATTATTATTGTTAATTCATTTTACAACGAAATTGAATCTAATTATCGGCTCATTGACCACAGTAGAGTGATTTTGCTGGTAAAATATTTTAATTAAAAAAAATATTTCACTACTTACCCTTTATCATCTTTCTTCTACAAGAAGAATAAATAACCTACTATAATTACAAATACAAATATTGATATTAAACTGAATACCAAATAATAACTAATTTACTTAGTGGATGTTATTATTTCGTGCGATCGTCAATATTTTCGTGTAAAACCACCCAAGTGTTAACAGATTGCGCATGCCGAATATTTAAGCGATAAACATTCATTTTAATACAAGTTTCCAGTCGATATTCGATGTGCAAGTGCCGACACGTTTTATCGATATGTTGCACATTGAGCGCGTTCCCACTGTGTCCTGACTTTTAATAGTTTTAAATGGTCGTTGGACGAGTGTCGTGTGTTGTCTGACGCTGATCCTAATGTATCGACTAGTTTTGTCTGACTATCTGTCGTATGAAAAAGTCTCGGATGTAAATCGTGTTGTCCTATAAGTGGATCTCTCCTTATTACGACACGGCACGATAATCAATAACGACACATTGGGAACGCGCGCTGACAGGGACTATAAGGTACTAGTAAGGACATACAAGTGCGGTGCATTTTCAAAAAGAAAATTGGCTGCGACGGGCCGATGGCTTCTGACTACGTCCCTAAAATTCAATTTGTTGTTGGACTTCTCGAAAGCAATTCTCGGGTACAATATTGTAAAGTTATTTTGAATGTAGAACCCGGCTAGTATAGTAATTGACGAAGGAGTTTTTAGTTACAAGATGTCGTATTACATATCTTAAATTGAGAGTGTACTTATTTATGTGAAAAAAGATTAGGGCGTGATATAGCAAACCACAAAGAAGTTTAGTTACCTACAAGATGTTTAATATCTTAAAACGAGAGTGTGTACTATAATCTGTGTATTCTGTATAATGAAAAATCGATTAAATTTAATAAACAATGCATATATTTCAACTTACCACTTAAATATCATAAAATAACATTTTTATTATAATCGTTCGTCGTCGTAATTCGTATGCGAATGACTCTTGCCGTTGACAACTGTTCATATATTTTTCTTAAATCTAAACATCTTAACAAAGAGGTTGACTATTACAAACCTTTTCAGCCACAGTTACTAAATAATTACTATTTCAAATAAAAAATACATTTTATACTGCAATAACAAACTCTGCTTGCTATTTATAATTAACTTCCTGCATTAATTAGCACAAAGTCACAGACAAATCATAACGGTTCATAAAACAGCTTGTATAACAATTGCTAAAAATAATAACTAGGCTTACAACTCGGCCTTCCTGCAAGCGCGAGTCCCTTCGCGAATTGTTTAACATATAAGTAACATATGGTCAGTTTACCTACCTAGTTACTTAAAAATTAAAAGAAAATCTACGTATCAGGTATACAAAAACAAACAAAACTATTTTTCCTCATGTAAACATTAAGACATTAAGATACTCTTAGATCTGAAATATAACAAAACAACAATATTCTTCAACCGTTAAATAATTATTAAATAAAAACAACTGTTAATTCATCTAGCCATAACTTACACGACATACAATTCTTTAATTCATTAGATTTTTACAGTATTTTTACAACCCAATACATTGTACCACTTCATTATACAATACAATAACATAAAATCTTAAAATATATATCTAAACAACACGTTCCGTAAAAAAAACTAATAATAATATATTTGTTAAGTGGCGACAAATTATCTGAATATCAATTTTGTGGCTCATTGAACATTACCTAGCTCTTAACTAATCATCTCCTGAATTATCTTCTTCACAACTGCTAAAATCTCTATCAAAATTTGACCAGGGCTGTATTTTATCGATAGCTACTACAGCTTCGTAACGACGATTATTTTTGCGTGAGAGTGGAGTATCTTCAATAACATACCTGTCATTGGGCAGTACCTTTAATACTCTGTAGGGACCCTGGTACTTGACTACTAACTTTTGTGACTGCCCATCACTGGGTACCTGCCTCTCAACCCTTACTAAATCACCTTCGGAATAATGTTTTGCAGCTTTCCTACGACTATTAAACCTGTCCCGATCGTAGCTTTGTTTTTGTTTAATTCTATCACCCGCCTCCTGTCTTACGTCCATTAATGCTTCCGGAGAGGTTACGTTAACCGTATCTTCTAAGACCTCACTTAAAATTCCTTCACTCCTACATTTAATGTTAAACCCAAACAGGAGTTCTGATGGTGATTTTTGCGTAGTTTTGTGTGTCGTTGTATTCAGACCTAATTGAATGTCTGGAATTTGTTCATCCCATGTTTTATCATCTTTTCCGTGAGTGGACGTTGAAAGTGCGTCTAGGATTGTCCTATTAAATCGTTCGACCTGGCCGTTTGCCCTAGGTGTTGATACTGCATTCATAATGTGTTTTATCCCGCTCTGTACAATAAATTCTTTAAAAGATGAGCTAGAAAAACTTGTGCCTCTGTCAGTAATGAGACGCGTAGGCGTTCCAAAGTAACTAATATGATCTTTCAGTACCTTTAATGTAGTTGCCGTTTTCGTATCCCTAACTGGCCTAATATTCACGTATTTTGTAAAACCGTCTACCAACACTAGTAAATAACAGTTACCCTTTTTACTTTTTATGAAAGGACCTAAGTGGTCTGCATGAACCGTATGGAACGGTATGCTAGGTTTATCTATAGGATGTAACTGTCCCTCGCGTTTACCGCCAGGGATTTTGTGATGCAAACATTCGAGACACGAAGCGACGTACTTTTTTACGAATTGGCGCATCCTAGTAAACCAGTAATTTTTACGGATACGTTGCAGGGTTTTATCGCAGCCACAATGGCCCACATCGTCGTGGTTCATTTTTAAAATCTGCCATCGAACGCCTTTAGGTACGAGCCATTTAATTTCATCACCTACGATCCTGTATACCCTATTATTTTTCAACTTGTAGTTACGATGAATATCTAAAAGATTTACAGAGTTAGGGTCTGACAATATTTCTTTAATTTTTTTGATTTCCTCATCGGCCGACTGCACAGTGGAAATCCAATCCTGTTCGCTATTTTCGACAGCTAGGACGTCTAGGCGTGTCGAACAATCGCTTTCTATTGTATCCACGGGATTGCGACTCAATGCGTCGACGTGCGACATCCGTAACCCAGGTCGATACTCAATGGTACAATCATACTCTTGTAATTGCACCCACCAACGGGCAATGCGTGGGATTAAATCACGCTTTATTAACGTCGACCGCAACGCGTTGCAATCCGTAAATATTTTAAAAGGAATGCCTATAAGATAAACGCGGAAACGGTTCAGTGATGCTATCACTGCCAATGTCTCGAGATCATACGAGTGAAATTTCTGCTCCTCGGCATTTGTCTTTCGACTAAAATACGAAACAGGTTGGAATATGCCTTCAGAGTTGGCTTGAAGCAAAATGCCAGCTAACCCATCTTTGCTAGCATCCGTGTGCAGTTGAGTTTCCGCAGTATAATCATATAGTGCAAGAACCGGTCTATCGACCAGCATAGATTTGATATTTCCGAAAGCTCTCTCTTGGTTTTCGCCCCATGACCATTTCACATCCTTTTTAAGTAAGTCTGTCAGTGGGGCTGCTGTTAACGCGTAGTTTGCGATAAATCGTCTGAAGTACCCCGAAAGGCCAAGAAATTGTCTCAATTCGTGTAGGCTTCTAGGCTTTGGAAATCTTGACACCGCATCAATTTTCCGTTGTCCAGGTCTAATACCGTTAGAGCTTACCTCAAATCCCAGAAAATCTATAGTGTCGAGGAAAAAATGACATTTGCTTAATTTAAGTGTAAGACCACCCTTTTTCAGGAGGACTAGGACTTCCTCTAATCGCTGTAAACTCTGGTTAACATCTTTCGCCGGTATAAGTACGTCATCCATATACACTATAGCGTACTTGATTTTAGCCTCGAGTAGTATCTTATTAATAGTGCGCTGGAACACAGAAGGTGCGTTGACCAGCCCAAACGGCATTCTATTATACTCGTATTGGCCATCTGGTGTCACAAAAGACGTTCTATGTCGCGACTCTTCTGCAACCGGTATCTGGTAATACCCGGAAGCTAAATCAAGCGATGTAAAAACCTTATTTCCAGCCAGTTGGTCTAATTGGTCCTCAATTCGAGGAAGAGGGTAATGTTCCTTTTTAGTTTTGCGATTTAGAGCACGGTAGTCTACGCATAAGCGCTTTTCTCCCGTCTTTTTCTGCACCAGAACTATTGGGCTTGCAAACGTCGAGGTTGATTCCCTAATTATACCATGATCGACCATTTCTTGCACCATATTCCTCACGAGTACACGATCTGCATAAGACATGCGGTAGGGGCGATATACAATTGGTACTTCATCCTCGAGTTCAATTGTCATCTCCGTTAGATTAGTGAAACCTAAATCGTGAAGCCCGGTTGAAAAACAAGCATTGTATTTTTCCAACAACTCTATTAGACTTGACCGTTCTTCCGGACTTAGTTTATCACTACAGTTTAAAGTGTCTTTACTTTGCGACTCAGAGATTGTGACATTATACGAATCTAATATATATTCAGAGTCAGTTACACCTTTACACTGTACTCGCGTCAGAAGTGTACCTTTTTGTAAAGTGATTGGATTAGGGGAGACATTATGTATTAAAAGTGCGCTTAAACCGCCTTCCACTTCATACTCGCCAGGAAGAAGGTAATATTCTTCCCCTGGCAATCCTCTCACGGACCCGTTTACATACACACGTGTATTCATATACGGCTCAGTGGAAACTTGAACTGCTCGTAAAGTATTTGAGGGGATCTCAATATCCTTTGTTGAAACAAGGTGCACTTTTACGCTGGGAATTCTGCGGAAAATTACTGTGGTTGGTGTTTTAGTTATCACAATGTCCGGTTTCTCAGTGAATGATTGTCCCAAAAGAACTGATTGCCTTATTACGTAGTCTTCTACCACGTACAAATTTATGCTGTCCTCTAAACCTTGGACCTCAATGGAAACAGTAACCATACCTACTGGTGAAATTAAATTAGCACCTATACCTCTGAGTACAGGCAAGTCCTCCGGCGTAACCATGTCTAAATTTAATTCTTTGGCCTTGTACAACTTGATAAGAGAACATTGGCTCCCTAAATCTAAGTGACAGTCTAACACGTGGCCGTTTACTTTAATATCAATGATATATTTAGCAGAAAACCCCTCGACTAAATTCAGTTGAGCCACTTGCTGTTCATTTTTGCAAATATTTTGATTATTATCCTTCTGATCTTTATTTTGGCGCTTATTTCTAAAACAGTGGGTGGCTAGGTGACCCATTTTCTCACAAGTCGTACACCTAGCTGCCGGTTTGTCGCATTTGAAACTGGGATGACCAACTTGGTCACAATTATAACATGTAATTTTCAATGAACTACTCGACTTTGTTGAAGAAGCTGGGTTTTTACGATCAGTTCGAAAACTCGAATTCAAATCACGATTTTCTCGACTATTTCCTACTTTAACAGTCCTAAAATATTTAAGCACCTGTTCTGGTTCTGTAAACTGTGCAGCTTGTGCCCCTACTTTAATAGCCCTGTCCTCGACCCCATACAAGATGCAATCAACGGCTTGACGCCCATAAATTTTACACCTATTTAACAAATTTATTTTTGCGTAATAATAATGTTCAAGTGACTCACCGTATTTGACTCTTTTAGACAACATTTCGCTCAAAATCTCAGCATAATCCTCGCGTACAGGAAAAGATTCTATCAATCTCTTCTTCCACTCTGTCCATTTAAACATCATAGTTGGTAAGTTTTGGTACCAAGACTTTGCCACACCAGTTAACTTTGGCAGAGCGTAATGGATTGTCTCCTTATCATCCCAGCCATATATTTCGGCGCACTCCTCCACCTTTGTCAACCAAGTTAAAACGCTTTGCTCTTTAGACATCGGATCGAATTCCGGTACGATGTTGATGTTAAACGATAATTTTGGTTTATCAGAGCCTTTAATTGATTGAAGAACTGACAAAAAACTATTTAAAATATCATCTGATGAATTTGGATGCTTAAATCTCTTAAAACTAGAAAATTGAGCTCGCTCACCATCTCTCGTTGGACTTCGACTTCTTTTCCTTTCGCGCCTAGGAGTCGGACACGAATGCGCTTGGGCTTCAAGTCGTAGCCCATGCCAACTCGAACTCCTTTCTCGAAAATCCTCATGACCATCCGACTCAGCACTCTGAGACCGATGTATTGACCCCGCAGGTGTACGAAGAGCTCTCACCTTTGTCCCCTGACCTATTCTTCGATCTTGGCGCTCACCGCCAAGGTCCTTACGATGTTCAACCTCAGTATCACGCACCCGTGACACCCCTGGTCGCTCCGAATATTGTCTCCCAGCACGCTCCCCGCCAATATTCTCCCGATATTCAACCTCAGTATCACGCACCCGTGATACCCCTGGTTGCTCCGAATATTGTCTCCAAGTGCGCTCTCCGCGAATATCCTCACGATATCCAACCTCAGCGTCACGCACCCGTGACACCCCTGGTTGCTCCGTACCTTGTCTCCAAGCACGCCTCTCGTGCGAGGAGTCTCTCGGCCAAGTCTCATGATTAGACTCTCGGCGCCTCAATCCCACCGCTCCGCGACCCTTGTCCTGAACTCTGGACACCGCTGGGTCTGAACCAGAATCATCATGACCGTTGTTTCTCATCTCCTCACGGTCCATTATACTGAAAATTAACCATATCTTGTTAAATCTCATTAATCCTATAACTTTTTTTTATTTTTTATTTTACCTGTAAACCAGTCTCAACGATAATGCATTTCTATATTTTTATCATATTTTCGTCGCATAAAATATAAAAAAAAAACAAGTAAAGAGAGTTAGTTATTAAAGGGTCTCAGTAACCGCACATTGTTACAATCCAAACCCCATTCCATAACATACGTACCTCAGTTTTTCGTATTTCCATTACGAAATAAAAATGACAGAAAAAGGAAAAAAAACCATCATGACATTTTCAACAACTAAATCGCATGGAATCTTATTGAGTCCATTACTAATTTGACGTATTATTTGATGAACCGGTCACCACCGATGGCCATTACTTGGCTGCAGGCTTATTTTCGGATGGCACCCGCACTTACGTTTATATTCGTCGTCCACAGGCGTAGACGTAGAAGAATAAATCTTCTCGTCGATCCCGCTTCTGAACTATAATCTGTGTATTCTGTATAATGAAAAATCGATTAAATTTAATAAACAATGCATATATTTCAACTTACCACTTAAATATCATAAAATAACATTTTTATTATAATCGTTCGTCGTCGTAATTCGTATGCGAATGACTCTTGCCGTTGACAACTGTTCATATATTTTTCTTAAATCTAAACATCTTAACAAAGAGGTTGACTATTACAAACCTTTTCAGCCACAGTTACTAAATAATTACTTTTTCAATAAAAAAATACATTTTATACTGCAATAACAAACTCTGCTTGCTATTTATAATTAACTTCCTGCATTAATTAGCACAAAGTCACAGACAAATCATAACGGTTCATAAAACAGCTTGTATAACAATTGCTAAAAATAATAACTAGGCTTACAGTACTTATTTATGTTAAATTAAATTAGTTATTTCAGAACTAATTTCAAATCAGATATTTTGTAGAGTTTCTGTCACCGTTAAGACCTAGTGTTTTACACAGAAAGTAAAAAATATGTAAGTACATACGTAAAGTAAATTTTGCCGGTTACCGAAGTTAACCAGTACTATGTGTACATTACCGATTATTGAGATACTAGGTCACCGCGGAACTCGTTATGGCCAGGTACATTCGATTATACCTGTTTAGGCAGTCTACCGAAGTACTAGCACTAATAAGTGTCTTGCGACTTCGCCCGCATATGTGGAAATAATCCATCAGTATAGTAATACCTATACCTATGTAAAGATTTTGACAATATGACACACGCTTTGTTTTGTACACTGCTAATTAACCAAAAAGATTTTGTTTCACGTATTGGTCTTGATTACAATTCTATGGGCTGTCTATAGAATCATTATGCTTCGGTATTCATCTCAGGCAAACTCTATTATATTTTTAATGGTTTTTGCGATACTTATGACACATGTACATGTTTGATGTTCAACATTGTCACGTTCGAACGTAGAACGCCTTTGCTTTTACGAGCAGCCCTACTCTTTCCCTGCCCTTTCCATAAGAATATTATGTTTTGGGAGTTGACACTATGTATTCTTTATCTCTATACTGTATCCCTCTGCATTTAAATTCCATTTAAATTGTTAAAGCCGCAAAACCGTAGAGGTGATAAATATACAAACCAAAAACTATTGCTCGTAAAGTATGACATTCGTTACTGTCTTGCGTATTTTGACGATCCACACTTGATTAAATATTCATTTGTTTTCTTAGTTTGTATTCATACTGAAACGGTAAAAATAGTTTGGTTTCATTGACTGGTAGAGGACTAACTTTGCTGTGGTTTATGATGGATGAATCAAGATCTATTAATATTCGCAGCGATCACAATACAGGAGCCATTGATCATTGAGCGGGGGTCAACCTTTTGAGAAGTATTGACTGTTGTGTCGTATGACTGATTAAGTGTTTCCAGTGGACTAGGGGTGAACGATTCCTGCTTTTCGTATGGTAATAACGTCCAGGTTTGCCGGATGCTATCTTGTCGTCATACTATGCAAATCAGAATCCTTTTCTTGCCGTCATAAAGATTGAAATCAACGCATATGAATTCATTTTTGATTTTCTCCAGTCTTTTTAGTAAAATCTTTTGTGTTTTGTTTCTTTTTGTGCTTTATTTTAACAAATATTATGGATCTTTTCTTCTCTTTGTAGATTGACATCAATACATGTCTTAAGAATTTGTTTTTGGTTTTCTTATTCAGTACTTTTTGCTGTTTTGTTTTCATTTATATACACTGCAGTGTTATGAAACAAATATTTATTCATTTACCCTTCTATGACTGTGAACGTGGCGTATATTATTCATTAGGCATATTATCTCAGCTGCTACCGTAAAATGTTGTTGTTCGTTTTACTAATCCTAATTATTAATTTTCCTTTTCAGTGGCTGTAAGTAAACTCAAACTTTCAGTGGAGTCCGCTCACACTAAAAGCCATAGTTTACGAATAGACTAGTAATATAACTATGACATTATAGAAGGCTACTTAGTATTTTGTATGCAGGTTACATTGTTACATTTTCCGGTTAGCCTCCACCATTTTCCTGCCGGCGACGTCTCCAATAGGCCTATTAATGGTCCCCTCTCGTGTTATGCTCGGTACTGCGTTTAATTGATACTATGTGATAAATCCTTTTACCTGATTGATCTTAGCTGTCATCACAGGCGTTGTGGTAATAGATAGGGGTTTGTATTGCTGTCTGGGTGTCAAGTCAGTCTGGTTAGTGTTTCAGGACTTTCTCTATAGGCTATAACTCTGTCGAGATCTTCATAACGATACTACTCCTTAAAGAACGTTTCTTCCTTTAGGTTTATTTTATTAGGTTCTTTCTTTAGTTCCTAATGGTCTAGCACCATAAAATTCAAAAAGGTTCGAACTTTGAAACTCATTATTCGGGGAAGTATTATACCGAGTATCGAAAAGTTGCTCTGTGCAAGAGGCCTCAGGATTAAAATAAATCGTGTCCCCAGAATAGACAGTGACTATTTGATTCTAATGCGGATAATTTTTAGGAGCATTGTTCACAATTACAGTTACCCCATAATTACTTCCACAGCCCTTAATCAAATAAACTATTAACTAGGTAATACTAGAACATCTTTACGTGTTGACATAGGCTAGGTATCTGTATGAATAGACAATGCTGAGAGCGGAAAGTCCGAGATTGTATCAGAATAGGATATCATAATAATAAAAAGCATTAGTAACACATACAATTCAGCAAGGCCTGATCGCTTGAGTGACAAGATCGTGAGGGACATAACTAATTCCTTTAGTCATGTCCACTGAACTAGAGTAATTAGTACACTTGATAGTAGTAACAGTTCAGTGTTGAAAAAGTTTATGTGTTGGGGTTCCGTGAGAGCAAGTCAGCTGTGATTCTCGACCGCAGTGTACAGAAATAATGTTTGAGAATTGGCGTAGCCGCATAGTTGCGCCGATAAACAAAAGAATAAGTCTAGACCGGAGTTTATTTTAATGTCAACTGAATTGGCGCAGTGACTTAGTATACAGCGCGATTACATTCATAAAACTAAAGGTAAACCGGTATTATTTGGATTTCTAAGTTCGAGAGTGCAGTAAGAAAAAAATCTTTGCATCAATTATTGCCGAAAACGTAAACATTAATTTTAATAAAATCATTAGAGTGAAATTGTGTACCTATTTAGGGTAAAAGTCAATGCAGGTGGGATTGATATTCCTTGCTGTAAGATTATGTGTTTCGGTAAATACGGTCATAATTTATATACCGGTCTAAAAAGTATCAAAGAAGCTATAATTTTGTACCTATACCAACAAATCTTTTTGGAATAAACTGGCTTTAAGAAATTTAATTTCTATCACAGAAGCTAGCTTTATCTTTGGATCAGAATCTTTTAAACACGTATTACTTAGTGTCAGTTTTTAAATTTTTGAGTCCATGTTAAAATTTTCGTACCTATAGTCTGCGGACAGACAAGCAACAGGAAAAAGTGACTTTTAAATACTGGTTTTTATAAAAACTTCGGGCTAAGGAGCCTCGGTCTGTATATTAATATTATAAATATTTTCCGGTATGCAATGCGATATGCGAATTAACTGTTTTATTGTATAGGACCACTCCTACTTACAATGAAATAGGTAAAATAGCTGTGACGGCACAGCCTGGCATCCCCACGGATATCAAGCTGTAATGTCAATTACAATGGACTTAAGAGGTGTTTACGGTCTAGATACGCTTATATTTATCATGTAGGCTACCATTAATATTAACTTTTAAAGACAACAACAATCAGTCAAAATTAAAACGTCGGTCGTGTTCTACCGCTTAGGCCGGAATCGCTCGCGGAGCATATGCCCCCTAAATTACTCCTTTCACATAATTTTAAATACTTACTTAATATTTCATCTGTAAATTGCGATGGCGTTACAAATATTTCATTGTTTGTTTATCTAAACAACTGTTCAGCTGCCTACTCGACTGTTAGCCTTGATCTTGGCAAATGTTGTTGTGTAACAATGCGTAAAAATTGTACGACTACGAATGGTTTTTACGCGGCGTGCGCGCGCGCCACGGTTTGCGCAAGTTTGGACACAGCAATTTTATGCCTCATTACTTACTATTTGAAAATATTTTACTATTTTTGCTTATACAACGTTATAAATGAATTCCCTCATATTTAATACAGTGGTTACAAATAATAAATTAATTGTGATCAGCTGGAAAGTAAACAAGATCATTACTTTTTTCGAAAAGTACTTTTGTTTTCTTGGTGAATTAAATAGGAGAAAATGATAGTGTGACGTCTGATAGGGTAGAAATAAACGTGTTGCGCCGACGCCAAGTAAATAGGTATAAGGGCAGGAAGATGATGATGACTATTGTTTTCTCGGTAGAAAATATTCTAGAGTATTATATAAAAGAAAAACGTTAGGTAAACGTACTACTGTCTACGAGTTAATTACTCGTAGTCTTACATTATGTGCTATCAGTCTTACGTACGCTGAAGTCTATTCTCACCTTTATTTGTCTCCACGGAAAGAAGCAGTGTTAAAATTCGACTCTACATCTCCGAAACATATTACATGGGTACTTTAGCTAAAAAATATATATTGATTAACTAGATATCTATCTATAAATCTTATCTAAATGCTGTTGTAAAAGTCCCCTGCCGCGGCTATCAACAGATTGAACAGATTTTCACACTGTTTCCATCAATGAATGGAATGTGTCAAGAGGAAGGTTTTGTTTATTGATTTAGTAAGGTTTTGACATCTAGATTGTGATAGAACCTATATAATTAGTTTGCAGAAGTTTCGAAATGTATGTTCATTAAAAACGCTACCTTGTGTTTTTGACGTAATTAAGTAAAACAGTTTATGATAGAACTATTTCTCTTAACATTAGGTCTTAAAAAAAACCTAAAATGACGAAATATGTCTATCCATTGGGGCTGCCTAGATGACTACCTTAAACAATATTACAATAAGCAATGTAAATAATGTAAGCAAAAATGACGTTCTTAAATGCTTATTTGTTCCTAAATCCCATATAATAGAAAAAGGCAGCACGACACATAAAGCCATAATTCCCTGAAAAGTGAGAGATAGCATAATATTTTACACGTATTTTTTTCAATTGTCTCCGCAAGCACAAATTGACCTAAGTATAGTCTTTAGTAAAAAAATGTATACTCGACCAAACAGTTGTAGTAGATTTTTTCCACGAAATTTCGCTAATTTCTTTGATAAAATTTTCTTGATATCATAAGCTAAACATAAAAAGTTTGATTTGAAAGAAAAGTTCACGATTTTATAAATCATTTGACTAAGATCTTAAATTCAATTGTTTAATCAAGTTCTCTTATAGCTCAGATTAAGGCAAAAATATGTGTTTAATTTTTTTACATTGTTAATCTGATAAACTAATTAGATTTTCACTTTTTTGTCAGCATCCCTATTACACTCAACTATGTTTGGCAAGAAAGGAAGCACATTAATATAACATACTTTCCCACTACTACAACGTATTAAGAATAACATAGTATGCAGGTGATAGTATTTTCCGCTTGAAACAGAGTTCACGCTGTCCTATATCAGTATTTGGCTTCACACAAACTTTTGATATATTCAAACAACATTAACATATAAGGTGCAAGTCTGTTTGTTCTACTCCGATATACTTGTACCTTGAGTATTCAACTCATGAAATTGAGTTTGTATTATTTTTCTTGCTTTACTTGAATCAAATGGAAAATAATATTTAATTGTCTGGCAATACCGAACTTGTGTGTCAAACCTCGGTTTGTATTATTATTACATTTATTTTCGTTTCAATTTAGAACAATGTATTTTACGTTAAAAAAGACGTTAAAACCATTTTTAATGATTACAAATTTTGGATAAGACGGTAGCGGGTAATATTTAGCAAAACTAAAGTTACAGCTAAATATGTATTCACGATTCATAAAGGTTACATCTTGACTACATGCAATAATATTGTACAATTCTTGCTTCCAATTGTCCAAGCTTAGCAACAAGATTCGTAGTATTAACCGCATCACTGCGTTGGCGGCTTAAACAATCAAAACATATCAGATATATCATTATATAATTAGCCTTATTATAACTAAAAAGGAATGTTTTGGCTGAAACAGAAAGATTTCCATATCGGGGTCATTATTAAAACAGTACCTAATTACTGGCATGAAACAAATCTTCGGATGGGCTTTGCGATATGAGCTAATGTTCCTAATTATATTGTAATTAGTCGAAGCATGTATTCAGACATATCATTTCAGCTTATTAAAGAAAAAGCAGTAGATTATGTAGAATTTAATGTATGGGTAATTAAATCTATTTATCCAATTGCAAGCGTGTTTGATGAATTGATATTTCTTTTTGTATTATTTTTTTTTAATCTCTGGTTTAAAGACGCTCTTTTTCGTTTGTGTTAATACACCTTAGTTTAGTACTCATTACTTTTATCTTTTTTTTTTGATAAAACCACTCCCGTACTAAGGAATTTAATTAAAATAAAAAATCAAAAGGTATTTATTTCAAGTAGGCCTTCTCAGGGACTTTCAAAACGTTACTGACTTTAGTTGCAACAACGCGATTTAACAAAATGTATAGAATAAATTATAGGTATCTACAAAACCCTCGCAGTGAGGCTGAATAAATGAATCGAGTTCCCTGAAAATGAAATGTGCTTTCCAATGTATGTATATTTACAGATATTAGGTATAATATAGGTAACAATTGTGAACACTGTCGGGCACGGCAAAAGTAGAGCAGTATACAAATTCAGTCTAGGATGAGTCGTTTGCAAACTTATAACAAAAACAGGAAAACGAATCTCAGTCACGTCAAGGTTTTATGAAATTTAACTATCTATCTAACATGCGTTGACATATCAGAGTAAAACCTTTCCATAGTGCTATAACACAGGACCAAGGCTGTCAGTACTCTAGAGATATTTTGATAAGATTGTTACGTATGTAAAACATTTTTCTACGTATTTGTATAGAAATTAGGCTCATGTATTTACTATGTTTTATTTACAAGAATTAACAAGTTTATTGAATGGATTTAACCGACTGCTTTGTACTTAGCAAAGAGGCGGTTTTTGACATTTTACTGAGTAATAATTGCGTATGAATGTTGATGGATGGAGAGGAAGGGGAAGGCCAAAGAAAAGATGGATGGATTGTATAAGGAATGATATGAATGAAAAAGGAGTAAATGATAGTATGACGTCTGATAGGGGAGAATGGAAGAAAAAACATGTTGCGCTGACCCCAAGTAAAATGGGATAAGGGCAGGAAGATGATGACTGAGTAATAATTGCCTTCAATATCTAGTAGAATTAAACCTCTATTAGATGTTTCGAGGAAAAAAATGTTAGTTATTTGTTTTTGATAAACGCACATTCATTGTTTATTATGACGTCCGAATGAGATGAGATTACGCGTTTAATTTCTCCAGATCAAAATCAATAGTTTTGATACGCACGTCAATCTTATTTAAGATAATGAAGTACTTGAAAAACTCATATTATGTCAGTCAGAAAACAAGCGACGTTATCGTAAATATTTTATCAACGCTGACCATAGAGCATGTGTTTGTAAATAGTAATAATTTTGTATTTGTCATTCTGTCAATGGTGACGTATTGGAAACTTGTAGAGTTTAGGCTAAGGTATGTCAAGGCTGCTTCCGCAGTCGCTATCGTCTAAATTAACCTAAGCAAAATATAATTTCATGCTGCTTACTTTGAAATCAAAGACTTCCATGCACTTACGGTTTTTACAGTACGCGTGCGACACAGGCAACTGCTATTTTCTTGATATAAAATTGAATTTAAATCAATGTCCGCCTTTGACATATTTTGTTCTGGAAAATGTTAAAAGGAAAGTATTACATATACTAGACTTTGTCAAGTGACATAATTAACAAATAATATTATTTTATCTAAAGCTGTGTCTTCACTGAGAGCTGCAAATAAATAACAGAACCTTTATAAGATCCTTTTGCTGTTCGTCCGTCCGTCTGCCTGTCAAAACCATTTTTCTCAGTAACGCGTGTTTTCTTTAAACATCTCAAGTTCATCAATAGAAGTCAATACGATTTAGTTCTTATAACATCTCTTGTTAAACATCCGTTGATCGCGACGATAGATTATCTTAAAATCTGCAATGAGAGCGACCAGATAGGTGAGATTACCAATGGAATTCAGTACAATAAATATCTAATAATATAATTACACTACTACCAGCTTATATACGTCCCACTGCTAGGCACAGGCCTCTTCCCATATGGGAAAGGTTGGAGCATTGGTCACCACGTTAGCTAACTGTGGATTGGCGATTTCAGGTTAAAACCTTTCGTAGCCAAGCTTCCTCACGGTGTTTTCCTTTACCATTCGTCAGTGGTGTTTTAGAATAATTAAGAAAGTACATCAAACTTTAAAAAAGTCACATGGACAAACTTGGAAAAAGGCGCTGGGAATCGAACCTTCACCTTGTGCATACAAATCCATGCATAGAACCACAAGACCACCACATCACCTAGGAATAGAGTATAACATTGATTTATATTAAAACTTTAAAGTAGTACTGACTCGTACTGAGTACGGGGTGCAGTTCTTTGTCCCCTAACACGTCTGTGAACTCAGAAACTTAAGTGAAATGAGCATGATTCTTACATTTCTTACTGTTATAAGTATCACAGCTTGTTAGGTTTCAGCAAGTATTAGAACTTTCGAACTCACAGGGATAGGGCAGCTTGTTAAAAATTTTAAACTTCGCGCTGGATGCATTTTCTACGCTTTCGAAGACGGATGTTTCAAGCTTGTTAACGTAATGAAAAAAAAAAACAAGTAATTCACAATGTTCTCGGACTTTATGAATTTTATAACAGACTAGTTTTTGCAAGTGGCGCCACTTGAGTAGTGGTTGTTTTAGAATGAATAACGCTCCTTCTGGCGCAGGTAGGTAAAAAGGAACACAGCAATTACGCTTTATTTTATTAGGATTTTTGGTAATTTGCACGATGAATTTTCCTAGTATATATTTTTTTTCGTCTTTTGTGCTGTCTTGATATCGTAATAGACTTAAAACCCTTCAGAGTTTACAAGGTTAATTATAGGAAATTTATCATTAAATATACTATTTTTAAGATCGTTTCTCGCGGCTTCAACATCAAAACCAAAACAACTTTTGAGGAATATGTCGTCTGCACTACATGTTGCAATCGCTATTTTGTTTGGCTTTAGAAAAAAGAATAATAATATTCTAAACAAACTAGCGACCTTGTACTACATTGTTCCATGTACTATTGTCGAAGATAAGAAGTGGACAGCGTATCGCGTTTGTCATTAGATGAGAGGTATTTACTGATTCGAAGATTATTTGCGAGATAAACTCAAGTGCGAGAGTAACATTGGAAATATTGCCCACTTTATAGATTATCTGTATTGATTATAATCGGACGTGGAACATGTCAATTGGACTTTTTAGAGAAGCCGGAAATTTTTACAATGGATTTATATCAGCTTTTGTACTTTTGAATATATCGCGACTTGCCAGAACGTGACTTTCTTTTGTTTTTGTTTATTTGTCACAAGGCCGCCGTGGACTTGCGATTTGTATGCACGAGGTATAGGTTTGATTCCCACGCAGGAAAATAATCATTGGGACTTTTTGGAAGTTATCAAACGGACCGTCGTAAGAAAAACATCGTGAGGAATCCTGGATTCTAAATATTTTAATCTGAAATCGCCTATCCGCAATACTCAAACCTTTCCTATACCTACGGCAAAAAGGCTTGTGTCCTAGTGAAGGGTCGTGTCTAGGTTCGCATTATTTATTTATTTTTGTATGGATTCGCGTTCACACGGCCGAATCAATTTTGATGAAACGTGGTATGGAGTCAGCTGACACCCTGTATTAACACATAGGCACCAATTTAACCGACTGCATCAGAGACGGTAATGTTCTTGCAGCTATAACCGACATTCGTGCACACAAATTCGTACAACAGCTAGTGTATATTATGTATAAACTTTACATTACCTACCGGTTTGGAGAACATCTTCAATTTATAGCAATATATTCGGTGTCCGGTCACGGCCGAGGTATGAGACTGTAGGTCAGTAACATTGAGGTGTCGATGCTCTTATAAACGGTCTTACGATCAAGGTGTGTTTGTTTCACAGATGCAATATTTGTCAAACGAATTATCACTTCTATCGCTAAATATTTATAGCAATTTGTACATGTACTCTTTAAATTAGTGCCCAAGATACAGGCTTTGTCTAGTTTGGGGCTAATGATAACATACAATGTAATATTTTGGTGATTAAGTACTTTTAAACTATCGTGACTTGCCAGAACGACACTTTCTTTTGTTTTTGCGTATTCGTCACAAGATCGTAGTAGCCTTGCGGTTGTATGTATGGATTTGTATGCACGAGGTACAGGTTTGATCCCCTCGCAGGAGTTCTTATTGATTGGTTCTTATCAAGGGGGTTCCTATTAATTGTCACAAATAAATGTTATTCCATAAAGGCTGTGACTTTTCCAAAGTTACGTGTTCTTTGTTCATTCTAAGTATTTCTTAGACACTACTAACTGACAAACGGAGGATAAAATTGTCGTTCGGAAAACGTGATTCTAAATAATATTGTCGGAATTAGTAGTGAGGAAACGTGGTGATCAATTCTAATTGACATTGTTCAATCTTTCCGTATATACGCAGTGAGATATACACAGTACGGTATTACCTTTTATTAGGGAAATTCTATCAAGTTCTTTGTTTCTGATTATTTAGATTTTGATTGCTGACATTTTGTAGCACCTGTAGATTAAATTGTCAACGATCATTAGTACAATAACACGAAGATGATGTTACGATTATGACAAATTTGTTGTGACAGGAAACATGTAATTATGAATCCAACCTCAAGATAGTTATTACAATAAAATGTTTTGGTCAATATTGTTAAATCTTTTTAAATGATGAAATGTTCTGCATTTGTTTCGGGCACAACGTAGGTATATAACAACATATATAAAAGCAAATTCTTAACATATATCATCCTATATCTGCGTGCAAATGTTGGAATTACTGGTCTTAAATCTAATAAAAAGAAAATGCGAACGCTACGCATTAAAACCTTTATGATAAGATATCGCACGCACTAAGTTTTATACAACCTGTTTATGCGGAGCCCAATGATACTTTAAATGCGGCAAATGGAAATATACAACTGTACCTAACCGAAAAAAATCTTAAATAAGCCTTTATTTCGATACAAGTTCTGATTAGCTGATCTACCTAAGTAACATTAATACAATCGTTTACGGCCATAGAAAATGCTTAAATTTATGGAAAATTTCAGCCTTTCCTATTTTTTTACACAATTCCCGCACTAAGGATTTTAATCTTTGTATCACGGGGGATTGCATAGACATTTCACATATTCACATGAACGGAGAGACCCAGACTGAAACAGTATTAAAGTTGTGAAACGCTCCTACGCGGGGATCAAACCCGCGACACGCGTGTACAGTGGTAATTGGCGTGGTGACTATTCTGCTATCTGTTCTATTGGCAATAACGAGTGTAAAAAGTCACATGGCTAAAGGCTAGAACAACCAACAATCTCGTTAAAACTGGTAATTTCTATTACGCGCTGTAGAGCTATTAAAAATATTATCTGTTTAAACACTCCGTACATACATTGAGTAATACTAAATAACAACTTTGTTATAATTTATTATTTACAAACACAGCGGCAACATTTTATGATCCATCTTAATTTTTATACAACAAGATGTTTTGCCGCCTACTAACAAAGATATTGACGTACGAGTATATCGTTCACTTCGTTTGTTAAACAATTGTAGTTTTCTTTAAAAAAGAAACCTCGTTTATATTAGTATTTTTGATTTAAATAAATTGTGCAATTTAGTTCTGCGTCTGTTTACACTTTAAGGACTTGTGATGTTCTATTGTTTTCATAAATGTTGACTACAATATCAATTACTGAAGTAAAACAGGATTAATTGTTCACTACTTAATCACATTGTCATCATATTTTCTACATTTTACGATAATAGGAACTCACTTGTTTAGATTAGTAGGTATGCTAATTATAGAATGAGACATCGTACTACATTGTCTTGCCCAGTCTTGCGTTGTGAATACATAGTGCTATGTACCAATCACCATGTGGCTAAGGTCAGGGTTTGTGCTGGTACCTCGTCAGACCTTGAATCTCGCGTTTCTAGGGCCACAGATACTAACGATGTCGAGGTAATCTGCACCAGGTCAGTGACCCTAAACATGGTCATTATTCTTATATTTGAATTTTTTTCAACATATTTTAGATTTAGGCAAAGAGTCGGATTTTATTCCGTAAATTAAATAATCTGCAGTGTAGTTGTCAGCGTGTGTAAAATATAGATAGCTGCAGTCGTATTAGTAGCTTACTATGGGCAAAGATGCATACAGTTATAATACATCGCCCAGATTGAAATCCATAAATCATATCCATCCATAAAAAAATACATTTGAATGCGTGAATTGAATTGAAATAAAGTGAATTACCTAAGTCAAAATCAAAATGTAAAGATTCCACTACTTAAGATAACGTTAATGAAATCCAAAAATACCATGGGTAAACGAAGTTTCGATTTACTAAATAATTGTCTTATTTGATGTTTTAATTTGTATGTTATTATGTACTTATTTGCAAGGTCGCAGTACCTTCTAAGACTTACAATGTTAGCACAATTTGTTAGAAGCGACCGCGACGTCAAACATGTTATGGAATATTTTATGGTGTCACCTACAATTTACCTAAGTTTTCCATACTAAAGTTAGTTTTGCGCCAATTATCGTCTGACAAATTCGCTACACGAGCTAGAGTAAGGTTGCCTTAAAGTACCTGCATAAAACATCGACAGGGAGAAGTAAATTTAATAAAGTAGTATTTTTTTATAAATAAAGATATTCCTTAAGGTTCAATCTTTGGTCTCATCTCTTATAATTTCCTACAAAATCGCTCTGTAAAGTGACAAAGACTCAGTAGTACACAAAAACACGCGGTTTAAATAAAGCGAACAACGAACGGAAGCAAGAGTAATGTACTAAATTGGTCGCCAAATAAACGACAGCTGGAGTATTCAGGGGTTACTCTGTCTCAGACGTTCGGTGCCATTCTTAATCTCCAAACTGATGTTACATTATTTGTGACAGCCGAATAAGTAAATGCAGTTCGTCATCTTAAATTCGAAATGAATCGTTTGTTAGTCTTGCGGGCTCGCTAAAACTCGAAATTTTGTCGTTTTGGCTAATTTTATTATTCAAATTGTCCAGGGAATGTTAAGGTGGACATGCTACTTATACCACCAATAAGAAAAGATAAATCGGTGAGATGCGTATTGTTTATCTTCCTTTTGAGATTGTGATATTTGTGATAACGCAACTAATAGTTTTCCATATAATCTTTTTATCTGTGGAAGTTTTTCTTTCATTATCTTGCTTGCATCTATGACGGATCTTGAAGATAAAATAGGAGTCAATAAGGAAACAAATTTGTACGAGTACCTACGCACTTACTTTTATTGTGTCAGTGGCACTTATGTTTTTTTACCGAACACTGAAACCGCGCATCTAAACTTATTTAAATTTAGTAACTAAGCGATTCTTCGCCAACCTTTTATCTGATCTCAAAGAAGGAGGTTCTTAATTCATCAGAATCTTTTTAGACACAAAACCTTTTGTTTTTCAAGTGGACGTAATAAACCAATTTCCCGGTTCATTGCTCCTCTCAACTGTATCATGTAATGTTCATATCCTTCTTTATCTTGATGGTAGTTCAAACGATAGGACAATGCAGTAGGATGCGGCTCGTCCAGTAATCAACGTATTACCCAGTTTTACAAAGATCGCGTGTCATAGAAGTTGGTGTGAGGCACGCTTGTGCCACTTCCAACATTATATAATCGGTCGGTGGGACGTCGCGCCGGTGGGCAGCACTTGACACCCGCATCTACTATTTTAGATTACGGAACATAATTTTATTAGGGACTATTATACCTACATTCCTTGAAGTCTACGTGCTGTTTTACTGATTTACCTATAATGAACATTGTTTGTAGTGAAACTGTTGTATTCAAAAGTTATCTCTTCATAGATAACAATCAATTATCACAAATTGTTTGTAGTCTGTTCGATTTTTTGAAAAAAGAAATGATTTTATATCTCTATGAATGGTTATGAATTTCTGGCTGGTTTTCTATGGAATTGAGACTCTTGAACCCCCCAACGAATTATTGTATTTTTATTATTCAAAAGTATCGAATCAGATCTATTGAAATATAAATATATTGCAAACTATCTTGTGTTTTTACCAAAAAAAAAAGGATAAATACAATTATTTGATGGTGGTTCAATATGCGGTTTTGCAATGACCTTGGCCTACTTTACAATCGTGAAGTCATTCACCGTAGCAAGTGCAATGTTTGGGGCTTAATTAAACACATTGTTCGTGGTCAGCCAAATGGGCGGGTTGAGTAAAACTTAAACAATCTGATTACATGTTTCCTTAAAATGTTAAATGATCCCGTCTACTTTTGCTAGATGAATATTTAAATGAGCTGGTCTTGAATGGGGATGGATATAGGGGTAGAGGACGACCAAAGCAACGATGGATGGATTGTGTGAAAGATGATATGGCTGCAAAGAGTGTTTCTTGCGAGATGACGTCAGATAGGAACGTTTGGAAGAAGACATGTTGCGCCGACCCCAAATAATAATTGGGATAAGGGGTTAGGGGAATGATGATGAGATGAATATTTAAAAGATAAAACTATGTGTGAATTGTGAGTCGGATTCGCGCAATAAAGATTTCGTACATTAGTGTTCATTGACACTGATTCGCAATGGCGCTGTCAAGGATATTGTGAGCGTTAAAAAGCTCAATAAATTCTAGACAGTCTATTAATGACAGTGTTTAATGTTCTATGTATTATCATTAACGTTGCGGTATCTAATCTATTACGCAAAATGTTTTAAACATTTTTGTTTCAAATAGTCGTACGTCTCTTTTTAACCAATGCCCTTTCTATTTCTAACAATCGTAGGGTGCTCTTTGAACCTAATGTTAGTTTTGGTATTTGTAAACCTATTTGTATTAGGATTGCGTGATCACACCAATGATCATTGTGCGCGATGTGTTATTGTTTTAATCCCCGCATAGGTCTAGCTTCTTGGGCTTAGTTCAAAAGGCTTGTTCTGGATGTCTTTGTGTGTTGATTGGGATATTTTGTTAAACTCAAACACAAGGATGAATGGACTTTTCAAAGTGTGAAGAATGAAACCGATAAGTACGAGCCGGGCTCATCCGCCGAGGCTTTTTGTACTTAAATACGATCATTATATATTTTTGGACCTTTTCGATTATTTTGACCCCTTAGTATTTTACGGGTACTATCGTTGTGTTAATCATCCCACAGCGGGTGATACGTAATGTTTCTCGTTTTCCGATAAGATATTAACTTTACTACAGTAAGATATAAAAACAAACTGTCATCATTTTTAGATTTACTATGTTTTAGCTCTTTTTTAAATACGACTTCCGCACTCTTCGAATTTGGGCTCATTTGATTGGTAAGAAAAGATTTTGTTTTTTTATTTAAATAATGTTTTTTTAAATAATAAATTATCATAAAATAACTTTAATTAAGTAATGTAACAAAAGCATTGACGGAGAGGTGTTTCACGCGGTTTTGATCCCACGCCTTCCGAAATTACGAGCCAAGCCGGGTGTATTACCATTAAGCTATCGAGCGATTTTGTTTTAGGCTACCGTAAATGCAAAGAACTATACTGATGAAAAATGGTTAGCTGATGTATTCTGTGCACAGCATTGATGTTTTCACATTAAGATTGAAGAATGTTTTTGTTAAAAAAATAATGTCCTTTGTTAAACATTATAATTCAGAAATATTAATATTGAATAAAATTTTATTAACAATATAATTTGGAAATAAAAGAAATAAAAGTTTGGAGCGAATACTAAAAAAAAAGTAGTCTTTTTTCAAAGGTTATTCACTCAAAAGACAGTCAGTTCAATCTATATTATCGCTTGCTTATAAAAAAGTCTCATTGCTTCCATAAATCAGATTTCGTTCAATATTATTCACGTTTGATTCTCTTCATACGAGGCGTCATAAATCGCTATAGGCCCATTTAAACTAGGATAGCCTTGCATGTAGAGCAGTACCTAGTAGGCTATTGCACCAGCTGACCAGGGTTAAACCGTTTAGTTTAACTAGAGGTTCCAATCGTCACGGGCCCGAGATCTATTTTTCTGAGATGATATCAAGCCCTGACACAATTCTCACTGCAATCGTCGTGCTGTTATGTTATTATATGTCGGCTCTTGTGCGAATTGGCAAAGGTGAATTGTAACCAGTCTGAATTGATATGTAGACTCGAGTTTGAGAAGCTAGGATTTATGTTATAGTAATGGGTCTACAGTGCTTGTTATTTTAGATTTTAGATGATCAAGAACATTTTTACGTTATTACTTAGCTAGTTTTTTTGCGGTGATTTTCGGTCAAGTCACTCTTGAAAGTCAACATTAACATTAATTATTTCGTTGGAAGACTAAGGACTAAAATAAAGATCACACAATCCAGTATTAGACATCGTTTATTCGTTTTTCATGACATATCTCATTCTAATTTAAAATTAAAACTTAAAAATATACTTCTATTAGTATTTAATGCAGATAAAGAAAGTGATGATTGATGATTAAGACCAAGTACTTTTATTAATATATCGGTACATATTGCTGGTGCATTTCTAAATTGGTTGCTATCGTGGCTCCTAACGTAACCAGTATAATCAATTAAAAAAATTCTTGTTTCCCTCTCAGTTCATTTTATTTTTCACCGGCATAGCGTAGCGTAAATACAAGGCCTGCGGATGATGTAAATTGTAAACGTAGCCAAGAAAAAGTAGATTAATTAAGAGTTTATCTTTATCAGACCGGAATACCTACTGCTGGATATAGACTCGACTAATTAACTCCCCTATTGTTGTACCTTTAGACCTGCAACATATTAAAAAAAATGCCCTTTTTAATATTTACATAATTGCAAACATACGTATTGGGGCTTCTTAAAAAGATATTATTGTAGTTATTAAAGGAAAAGACCGCTCTATATCTTTTTTTTTTAATACTCCCGCACAAAGGAATTTAGTCCTAGTATCGCAGGGGGTTTCACAGTCATTTAATTCACATGCACAAAGACAGACTCAGAACAAGCCTTTCAGGATCGCAAAAATACTTGTCCTACGCGGGGATCGAACCTTTACCAACCTATCCGTGCATTCAATCTGCGCTTTATAGTGCGCTGTTTTCTTCCACGGAAGTAATATTATAACTTTAAGATGTGGAAGGCCATCAGGTCCTCATTGTTTTCCAATCTATCCGGGCAGTGTCAAAACAGACTTGACGACACTACCATTGTAGGCACGTTGTTCTATCCATGTTTATTTTTTCCCTTTCGACTGCAACAATAGTCAACTATAACTATGAATTTAAATAAGCACTATTCTATCGGACTGGAAACACATGATCATGATCTCACGAAGAATTAAAATAGTTTCACCTGTTTAAAAACATTTGTAAGTATTTTTTAAACATTTAGTTACAAAAATAAATAGATTGGGCTAGTGTTACGATTAATTCAAGGTACTCGTGTGATTTAAAACAAATTAGTCTAACAGGATTAATATTCGCCATCTTTGTCGGTGTAAAATGTATTTATGGTACGTAATTTGTAAACTACGGCACTTATTAAATTATAAGAGCTTAAATATACTGATAAAGTATGTTGCGTTGTCGTAATAAAACACGAAAGAATTGAAACTCGAATTGTCAAAGAAATGTAACTGAAACTTTGGGCTTCTCCATTTTCGAGTTCAGAGTTCGATATACTTTGAAGCAGATTTCCATAAAAATTGCACAAACGCAGGCGTGTAAGATTTATCTTAGATACTTTATTATCTTCTTGAAACTCGATGTGTGTGCTAATTTAGCCCCTGGACGCCAGGCCGTGCTAATTACGAGATGTTCTAGATAAACATTTAAGCCTCATACGTTTGTAATGGTGTAAAGTTATCGAAGCTTTTAGATTACTCTCTCTAAAGAGGTTGATAGCAAAGAGATTCAAAGCAGTACGGCCTAGTATGGGGTTTTCAAAGAGTTGGTATAGAATTTCAAATGTAAAGGGCTAGATTTGACACCAAGTAAACTGCAGATAGTCCTTCTCTAGAAAAATCTCGGCAGGTGTTTTAATGGTCATTTTTTTCGTAATGAACGTTATTCGATTTAATAATAGTCAGTTTAAGTATTTATTCAGCAGAAAACGGATATTTTTGGATAAGTTATTTTTTTTGAGAACCTTCTTTAACTTTTCTGTTCTATTTGAAAATATCATTCACAGAAGTGGTTTAAATAATATAAAATGGTGTTTACTTAGTGAAACGTTCGTACTAATAGTTAGTACAAACGTATCACTAAGACATTACCCAACCCCCTGTCAATAATAAAGGCGCGATTCAGACATTTAAATCTTACACGACGACTCTACGTAGAGCATAACTCTTACCAATTCAGAGAGAAATTATCCACATGTGTAAGTCACAGTTATGTTATCCACATTGCGATACAAGTTACGATTAAAGTTTGGAATGTAAGACTTATTCGCATGAAGCTCATCCATCGCGGAGATATGAACTGAATCTATTATCGGAATTGTTAGAAAAGGTTCAATGCAGCGATTTTACGATAGCCGATACTTTTATGTGCAAAGGAGTTTTGAATATCGGCATCGGTAGACACGAGATTACTCTTGACGGACCTAGAAAGTTCTAGGTTCAAATAATTTATATTTATAATACTTCTTATATTAAAACTATCACAAAGACAAAGGATGTTGAGATTGTAAAGCATCGAGGTTTTAATAAATCTGCAATTGCTAACCTTTAAGTAAACAAGCTTTGTGATCAATACTGGCCGCTTTTCTTTGAACCTTTGTAATGCAGTTCTTGTTTCTGACTGGTATTGTTATTTAAATATAAAAACACTGTTTTGAAATTTACATCATTGAGTTAATTTTAAACTAAGCTCAGTTGCTTTTTATTTGAAGTTGATATTTTGTTAATTAGATCAAATCACATAGACTGTGCAAAACACTTAAAACAATTGAAAGTAAATCCACTAAACGACTTACAATATGGCATCTTAAATGTTATAACGTAAAGAGAGACATGTGATGGCCTCCACATACCTATG
Organism: Chrysodeixis includens; assembly: GCA_941860345.1. NCBI lineage: Eukaryota > Metazoa > Arthropoda > Insecta > Lepidoptera > Noctuidae > Chrysodeixis > Chrysodeixis includens. The sequence continues at coordinate 19,198,935 of OW796090.1, read as the reverse complement.
GTGCCACCACTGTAACCCATAATTCTTTCAAATAAATATGTTTTCTATTTATCTGTATCAAACTGACTGAGGAAGCAGGTTTGGAACACTTATCTCTAATACTATTCCTTATATACTTAATAATTTCAGTAATTTATAAATATCTTGGGACAATATCCACACTCGGTCTATCACGGACAATTCTATCTTTTGTATTGTTATGACGTCAAATGCGTCTAGAGAATTAATTACATTGCAATAGTCATCGTCCAATATTAGTTCCAATATTAGCTCTCAGCAGAGGGTCTACACAATGTTCCTTTCGACAGGTCACCTGAATGACTTGTCAGTTCAATACATTTGATCATACAAGGCATTCAGCGGTATTAGACAGACAAATTAATGTATCTACGGTTTCGGTTTACTGACAGACAGCTCTTTTTCGAATAGATGTTTTCAAATAGGATCTAAGTTTGGGCTATCGCCAGTGAGTCGGTATTTGGGAGCATTAAGGACAAAAAGTCGTGGTGGCCTTGTGGTTCTATGTGTGGATCTGTATGCACGAGGTGCAAGTTCGATCCCCAGCACAGGCAAGTACCAATGTGGCTTTCTCGAAGTTATATGTACTTTCACATTACTTACAACAAACGGTGAGGGAAAACATCGTGAGGAAACCTAGATTCCAAATATTGGAATCTAAAATCGCCAATACGCAGTGACCTAGCGTGGTAATCAATGCTCAAACCTTCCCTATAGGGGAAGAGACCTGTGCCCAGCAGTGCGACGTATATAGGCTGGTTTATTATTATAAGGACAAAAAACATATTGTGGTAAGTTTGACAAACAGCTTGAATAGTTTTCCTCAACTGACCTCAAGCATCACGTGTTGGCCGTGACCATAGAGCGAGAAAAACTATCATATTATCATAATATAGACATCATTAAAACCTCGTTTGTAATTTTGATACAGAAATTGTCAGCTTCCTAAACATAGGGTGGTGTAAACTTTATTATGATCATATACTAGCAGATGAACTCACGTGGAATACTCATTACACGGATTTTGTTTCGTAACAATCCCAGTCCGCTTTTCATTTGGGAAGGCGCACTTATAGTAAGGGATTTAATTTACTTAGAGTTAGAGGAAACATCTTTAAAACGTCAGTTTACTATTTATTTATTTATTTATCAGGAACAATTCACATTGTGTTTGATATAATTATAACATCTATGGTTAGTACTTCTTTAATCATAATTATTGTAATTCTAAAATTAAAAACTTGCAACAATAATAAATATTAAAACCATATTAACAATTAATAAAATAACATACTTCCGAGTGTTAGCTAGGATCTCTTTCCCAAGGCTCCTAAAAGGCCAAGCAACATAATTTGCATTCAATGTTTGTCACACTAGGTTCACGCATGGCTTGTCGAGAAATTAAAACTTTATTTTTAGGGTTCCATACCTAAAGAGTAAAACAGAACCCTATTACTAAGCCTCCGCTGTCTGTCTGTCTCCAGGCTGTATCTCATAAACCGTAATAGCTAGAAAGCTGAAATTTTCACAAATGATGTATTTCCGTTGTCGCTATAAAAACATTAAAAAAAATAAAGGGCCTCTAAAACAATAAACGTGTTTTTTCGTATTTTTATGCTCAATATTACAAATAGTAACAGGTAGAGGTTTTAAATTTTCGTTGTGTATATGTTACAGTCATAGTGATTAATGAGCGATTATACATAATGACTAGTCATTATGGATAATAGCTAAATTCACTAGACAGTGTAATAAATTAATCACATTATCTAGTTATTATTCATAATATCGTGTCAAAGTTAGCCAAAGTAATAATACGGTCTTTATCTTAGGTTCACCCTTGTTTGATCAAACAACGTTTGATATAATATTACTCAATCGAACCACGTTTAAGAAAATCATCACTTTGTAAAATGTCGTTTGACATAATTTTCAGTTCGTCGAATATTTATTTGCTATATCAACATTTGCGCTAATGATCAAAAGGTATAATGTTCATTTGATATCCACACTCCTGCCTAAAAAAAAACTTAACCTAACCTAAATTAGGTGAGGTTAGGTTTTTTTTTTTTTTATTTGTTAAAATCTATGTTCATTGAGGTGAAAATATTATCTTATGTTATTTTAATTGTTAAAATAATCTTTCTGATATGTATGCTTAAGGAAAATTTAAATACAAATTTATTCTTAAACGAATATCCACTTGTTTTATCACTTTATCCAATTCTTTGAAGATATTATGTATAATAGCTAGTTAATGTGATTAATTTTGTGTGAATTATCACTTTATCCAAATTGAGTAGATATTATTCATAATAGCTAGACAGTATACATAATATCTAGATTAATCACTTTGGCTGTAACATATAGATATGATAGTACGGAACCCTTCGTGCGCAACTCGCACTTGGCCGGTTTTATTTAATTCAGGTCACTCAGGATGTCCTTTCGTCCAATTTTCAATGTCAAAGGGCGTAGTAGAAATTTATTTAACCTTAGTTATCGAATTTTCCATTCTGGAAACACGAGCAAGCCCTGGTGTAACTCAATTTCCATGTAGTTCCATCGTTGAAGTTGTTCATATATTTGATGTAGGTAATAGGTAAAAAAACACAACGCCATCTAGTATCAAATTCAGTATACGAGAGTAACTTGTGTTATAAGTACTTGTTAACTGATAAACACACTTATATACTTCTAAATACATACATAATATAGATAAATTACACCCAGACATAGAACAAATAATCGTGCTCATCACACAAATATTTGTCCTGGGTGGGAATCGAACCGTCGTGGGTTCGATTCCCACCCAGGACAAATATTTGTGTGATGATAGCAGTCAGGGCCACTAACCATCAGTCTAACAGGCCCGTCGTAAAAGCGCTACTACTCAACATTAGGTACGTCTAGGGCTCCTTATATGGCAACGGAGTTCTAGTGATAGCAATTAATGTTGTCAGCAGTGTTTGACATCAGTGGGTGCATGTTTTCAACGCGAGTAAACAATAACAACATTGTTCTGTCTTATTATAACGCAACATTACATCTGACTCCGAATTCGTTTCACTAACGTCTTAGACCAATTATTATAGAGGAAATTGCACTAAGAGAATAACGCACGGTTTTGTAATTTACTACGGAGCAGTGAGCATAAAAGTAAGTTTCATTTAGTGGTGTAATATGCATACAAGCCTGGACAGTTGAGGAAGTTTCCGGACAAGACCAATTTGTTCCTTTGATTTATTTTACACAATTTTAATTGATTTATCTCATACTGTTGTCAAGTCCGCTTCGAACCATAAATAATGTCTAATTACCTCTTTGTTTGGCATTAAATCGTCTATGTACGACTAGTACGTCAGTATATTTTAAAGACAGCGGTCGGTAAAAACCCATTCATTAACAAAAAGACCGCAAGTGGAAATAAATTAGTTAGTTAATTATTTTTTCACAGATTGTCTAATAACTAAAACAATATTAAAAACTACTTAGGCTTAGAGGCATGCATGTGCTGCGTGACCTAAGATTCTTATGACTGCGAAAAACTAGATGAAGGTAATTTTAAGGGAGACACGTTATGGCAATAGAATGTCAATAATAAAACGAAATAGTATCTTTCTTTGTTTTGTTACTTTCTAAATCCCAAGCAGTCAATAAAATGACGTGTAACATATTTTTTCTCCCACTCAGTACACTAAGTTACGATATGTTAAGAAGATTCCACGTCTTATTTTTCAGATGTTGTAAACAATTATATGCGTTTTAGATCAATTGAGTCGGAGTTTTAACTTAGGTGCCATATGAGCCATATGCATATAAAGTTATTCTGGTTTGAGTACGCACTACTATCAGTAAAGCATCTACGACTTAATCATAATTTCATTACGACGATAACCTCCGTGTTGGTCACGTCTTAAATAATTAAATGAAACTATATGATATGCCTCGTTGTTGTAAATTCAATATGAAAAAAAGTTTCAATAAAAAATGTAGTAGAATAACGTACTATATAATACATTATGTCGTAATAATAAATACAATCATCATCATCATCACCTTGGTTGATGCCCCACCACATTTTAGAATAAAATTCTTAACAAGGCCTCTGCATGTTGGACCTGTATCCCCGTGTAAGCCTTTAAACAAGGACCGGGTTTCTTTACTTGAAGTTAACCTGTGTATTGAAAAAAATACAATCACGAAAAACTTGGATAACTCGAGATGATTGAGGCGTATCTCACTACGACCTGTGGCCACCGTGAGGTCGGGCCTGCGGGTGGCAGGGGGGGTACCCTGTCATCGGATCACCTAACAGGCCAAAAAGAAAACGGACTTGTCGTCTTTCGTGTCTGTTCTTATGGGTAGTCTCTATACAATTACCCCTTTAGAGGAGGAGTCCAGCAGGACTAAGGCTTGCCAGAGCAACACAGAGCATGCGCAACTCTGGCGTTGGTAATAGAAGGGGCTCGGGGTGTTTTTGTTCTGACATACCCCCACGCCACTTTAACCCACTTCGAGGGCACGGTGCACCATGCCCTCTACGTGGGTTGAAGTCATTAGAGTTTCACACCGGAAAACAAAAAAAGGCGTGTCTCACTAATACCTATTATAAACGCAAAAGTTTGTAAGTATGGATGCATGAATAAACTAACTCTTTCACGCTCAAATGGTGACTTAATTTTGTTGAAATTTCGTATGGAATTAGTTGACACCCTGGACAAACACATACTTTCAATTCGCGGGCGATAGCTAATCAGGAATAAATATGTATTATACAAATGCTGCAGATACGTATATTACATAAAATTATATTTTCTTTTGCCCTCGATTTTGATTAATTACAGAAGCGATGTCAGAAAGAAAAATCTATCTCCAATTTAGTTGTAAAGTATGAATCATTTGAATTAGTTTTGTATGCTCACGCTAAGTTCGGTCGTCATCAGCTAATCGTTGCACGCGCGGAACTTCGTATAAAATTGCTGTTTAGTCAAAATCACGTGCTAGGAAAAGTCATTTTCATACATTTCACAATGAACAAAAACTTATTTATCCTAGCTATTTCCTTCCCATTATCCTTTATAATTTCATTTATCCTTAACGCACGCAACAGGTTTTAGGATCAGAACTCATCTGATTGAAAATCGCTATTATCTTTGCCAGTTTCATTAACCGCAAATACTCCCGCTGGTTCATATTAATGAGCCCTGAATTACGGTCATATTCAGGTCACGATAAACTCCCAATAATGGTACGGCCATGTTATTATATCAATTAATATTATTCCTCTCGTTTGTGGGATGTGCACTAGTCTATGAATATTCAGATTAAAATAACATGATCGAATAATAAGTTGTAGTTGCGGTAATACAAAATAGCTTTGATATCGACTCTTCTAAAATTTGTGGTATTTGTTCAATTGTTTCATCATGTTCATTTGAATTCTCTAATTGGTTCATTTTTTGTACGTACCCTCTTCATTAGTTGAGGAACTGGGTGAACTTATCCTTCAAGTTTGTTACTAATTAGTGATGTTGAGAAATAAATATTTTTATTGCTTTTTAGTATCTTCCTAGCTCCGGCTTCGCACGGGTGCAATACTGATACTAAATATACTATAGAAAAACTGTGAACGTTGTATGTAAAAACAATGCGGCCCGCTCCGGCTTTGCCGCAAAAGCTACGTTCAGTAATTTTTAAATTTGTAATATGTATCCTTAAAAATATTCATTTAAATCATATGCTGTAAACGGCCATATAAATCTACATTAATTCAATAATGTATTTAAGGTATTTAATTGGATAAGGATTAATGCTGTCGTAGGGTTCAGCTGGCGTATGCAATGTAAGCGGGGGAAAATTGATAATTAACGACATTACATTAGAAACCTCAAAAATAACAGTATTTCTCCTCTATTCAATGGATGTTATTAACCATACAAAACTTCTTCATGAATCACTCTATCTATTAAAAAAAACGCATCAAAATCTGCAAATAAACGTCCTGGCTAACTCACACTCTTTTATCAATAGGTATCAGCCACTTCTCATATCGCAGTTTGCTGTTAGAAATCTTTTTAATAAAGTAACTAAAGTTTCTTAAAAGAATAAGCAAAATGTCTTATATGCTTTGTTGTGTTTTCTTTTACTAGTCTGTGTTCATAAGCTAAAAAACAATGACTGTACAGTAACTTCTTTAAAATAAAGAGGTATGCTAATTATTTCCGTTGACCTAATTTTATATTGAAATACTAGGTACGTAATGAAACCTAAAATATATTTGAAATTGGAAAGAAAATACTTCTTTAATTTTTACACCTTAGGCAAAAAATACAAGACATTGACACCCACGAAGGGTGTCAATGTCTCGAACGGGAATCGAACTCACAAATGGTTGTTTAATGAATTGCTCTCAGACTATAAATACACTATTTTCTAGACAATTAAAAAGAGTTTAAAAGAGAGTGAAAAGATTTTCATTTTAGAGTAATTTTTTTTTTTACGATGTAATTTTTTTCGATATTATTATAAGTACAATTGTGAGTTCATTACAACATATTAATTTGATAAACAAATTGTAAAATACCAATGATGTGATCTTTAGACTACTAATCTCTAGTAGTCGAGGTTCGATTCTCTGTGAAGAAAACTTTTCTTGCTCCCCGATAACAAAGTGGCGTCAGGTACAAACGCCAAACCAGTATACAAACAAAACAATGAATTCGCAGTATTGTTCAGAAAAATATGTTGCATTCCATTATTCTGAAATTTCATATCTTTTTCAGTTCACTAGAAAATACCTACAATAATTCTGGGAAACAGCTTTTCAAATGGTACGCGGGAAATGCGATGTTTTTATTTCATTGAAATAAATACGATTTCCATACCTGTGAATCAAATAATAAATTAATACTAAAATAGAAAATGGCACAGGTATTGAAAACGCGCTTTTGTTAAATAAATCCAGCAACTATCGAAAGTCGGTCAGCGGGGCTGAGAACAATAACCCGTCAAAAAATTTGTGTTTGATTAACACGCAAAGAATTAGGAATGAAAAGTGTATCTTAAAATAATCATCATCTTCCTGCCCTTATCTCATTTTACTTGGGGTCAACACGTTTTTTTCTTACATTCTTAGACGTCACACTATCATTTACTCCTTTTTCATTCACATATACACAATAGAATAGAATAGAAAACATTTATACAATCCCTCCATCTTTTCTTTGTCCTTCCCCTTCCTCTCCATCTTAAAATAATATAAATCAATTTGTATAAATCAATGATAGAGTGCCTGAGTATTGCTAATCCGCCTGAATATGCATTCTTAATGCCATGTGGTTGATACGTTAAGAAAAATTAAGTATCAAAATATTAATTTCTTACTTAAAAATCATATCAATAAAATAAGAAATATAATTGCACCATCGAGATGAGAGAGTGATTGACTGTTGCCAAATTGCAATCGATACGCTGAGACAAAAAAAATACAAAATATCACTTAAGTCTATACTTAAAAATCATGTAAAAAAGTAGTAGCTGAGTACTGCTCTAATCCGCAGAAAAATGCATTATTAATGCCTGCGGTCGACTCGCTACGAAAAATTAAATACCCAAAACATATGAATAAAAATCAACTACTTAAAAAAAAAAAACATAAGTACTAATCTGTAGCTAAAGCTCTAATCCTTTTAAAAATCTTTACCTAATCGATATGCTGAGAAAAAATAAAAAATGAATTTCAAAAAAATCATATCGATATAAATATAGAATTATGAGTAGTTATTGTAGAGTTGGTCAAGGATTCGGTCCGGTGGTAGCTAGGTAGGTCTCGCGGGCTCGTTCGGGAGCGCGCAGCATCCACCAGTCTACCCGTGACTGCGGCCGATGCAATTCGGCTCAATCGCGCCTCTCCCGTACACCTCGACTGCCCTGCCATCTCCCACCTACTACTAAACCGAGTCACCTGCATTTAAAGGTAAATTTAAATTCATATTTTAAATATTTAAAATTATTTTTTTCGAATTTAATTTTTAATAAATTTATTTTGATTTTTTATTTTTTTGATATTTGAATTTCCTAACCAACCCTATATTGTCTTAAAAGCCGTGAGCGATTTAAATTAAGCGTGTGCTTTGCAAAATTAACTTAAATGTAACTTTTTCGCGGTTCTAAAAGTTTGAGATTTTATTATTCGGTGAGTTATAAAGATTATTTTGATTTTATATGGCCTACCAGAAATCCAGTGGTTAATTAGAATTTATATCTTGGCTTATATCTTTCTTTTTTTTTTAAGTTTCCAGACAAATTTTAATCATTTTTTCCTGAAATTTAAAAAAAGTTTCCATTATTATAGACTACATATTTGCGATGAAATACTATATTTTTTACGTGTATAAAATTTTCTGTGTGACTTACAAAATCTAATCTAAACTAATACCTAATAACGAATTAATTATTAGTCTACTTACTTCAGTTAACTATAAACAGTGGCTAAGTAATGAACTGTGCAGCAGATTGATTTCGGCCCGATTTAGTCCATTATTACCTGTCTTATTACATCGCGTATTTTTTTTTCCTAACCTATAGTGTCCCACTGCTGGGCAAAGGCCTACCCCAAGTCCTTCCACGATTCTCTATCTTGCACCGCCTCGCACCAATCCTCTTCGCGTATTTTACTAAAATATATCGTCAAATTCAAATTCCATCTTTTTGTAATCCGGCCACATTTTTTCTAAAAAAATAAATAATTAAGACTACTATGAATACTGACCGAGCTTTTCCGAAATTTATTTAACGTAATCTATCATAAATACTATTGATGATTTTGTACACTTCAACATTTACAATGTGCATGGAGTTCGCTATCCGCACAGATTTTTCGATTTATAATTATTTATCAAACTTACAGTTTGCGAATAGGATGTAGATACATATGTAGAGGTATCGATCCTCATTTATTATTCACCTCACGAATATGAATGAATGTAAACTGTTTCTAAACATCTAAGTTAATTATTAATCATTGTTCCGGGCGCCGCGTGTAACTCTCACGCGAATCTCACTTAGATGCTATAGAGCTACGGTGTTATTGAATTCCCTTCCACGAGTAACATTCTGATGTAAACCTTTACGTTTCATATAGTTTGTTATAGAACTTGGGTTAAAAATCATGTCAACTGACTTTTGGGATTGAATTTTTGACCCAATTTTTGTTTGCTGGTTTTTCGGGGTAAGACGCTAATGACTACAAGCTGCGGGGTGTTCGTAAGAGTAACCGCGACCCTGGCACTCAAAGGGCTAAAGGATACATAGTGGGTTTTAATCAGTAAAAGTCTGACACCCCTTTCCGATGCACTCACAGCGGGCGTGGGCGTTATGATTTCCAACGAAAAAAAATGAAAAAGACGCTAAAGACAGACATCTAAGGATATAACCACCAAGTTGATGGGTATAACCAAAAGAAAAGATTCTGTACGAAAATAAAAAAAACCTCGCTGCTTCAAATCCTAGTTGTTAACCTAATATTACTAAATACTCGAAATAGAGCTGAATCAGCTTCTAACGGAGCTTAGTTCCGTGAATCTCCTCCTAAGAACTAACAACAATCTAGCAACTCCTTACAAGTTAGGATCCATCAAACCGTTTAGGCTATTAAGCCTACTTATGAAGTTACGAGGACTACACAAACTCGAGCATAAGGCATAATATCTTCCATCTGACGCGATCAAAAGTGAAATCATTCCGTAATTTCAATCCGATATGATTTCTCAAATCTTTCCTACGCTAGAATCGAACCCGCTAAACGTCGGTAGCTTTTTAATACCAAGAGCTCAACAAAGTATAAACTAAGTACTGAGAAGACGTTTTCCATTATTAGATTTACTAATACCTTAGTACAGTGATCAGTCCGGATTCATTCGTTGAGGTCACATCTCGGGCTAATTAATTAGGTTAGTAGTATAACGGGATGAGAGCATTTCTAGGGATTCAAATTTCTTTCTACGGCCAGGGGCTAGCGATGGCTAGGACATTAATTAATTAATCCTATTCCTGGTCTACATCAGCAGAGTGAGATTTTTCTATGTAATCTACGAGTACACATAGATCTTTTCCGTGATAAGGATCGGCATTGTCTACTTACTTCAATAAAAAAATTGCTGCATAATAAATTAATTTGATAGAAATTCATACAGATTTTATTCCCTAGTAATCACACGAATCAAACTAAGCCTTCGGGATCAAAGTTTAGCTTTTGCTGCCTGAACTCTCTAAGGCGCCAACAGTGCGAACCCCGACGCCCCGGCATGACGTCACTGTGAACTGACCTGCGCAACAGTTCAACTGTTGCTCTCACTACTTGGTATCACTTTTCCCTTTGTACTACGCTACAACAGAAGTTATGGAAAAGTTTACGCTCGTTATATAGGTATTAGGTACACGTAATCATTCAAATAGCATTGTCAATTACATTATCATACCGTATAAATTATGAAGTAATTCTATTAATTACTTCAGATTATTCTTCGAGTCATTAGAGTTGCGAAATATATTTTAATCAATCGATTGCACAAGTAAAGTGATTCTTAGCGCGCGTCTGACAAGCATTCGGAATAATTACAAGTTAAACAGTCGCCGTCCTAGATAGGCCTTAGTAGTAGGTCAGTTTTATCACTGAGAGTTTTAAACTATTCTTAGACCCTAACACCATATTCTAAAGTAAGTTGTGGAAGCGAGAAAGCGCTCCACATCGTGTAGTATGCCGTCTCACCTCCCCTAAAGCAGCGGTAGGTATCTGATATTAGAGCAAATCTGAGAGGTAATTGGTAGGCTTCATAGATCTGAAACTAGTTGATGGATTTAGATCAAATCTAGATTAATCTTGTCCTATCTGACCTATATATCTTCCCTAGCCAAGGAAGCTATGACTTGTAATAAAATGATAGGAGCGCAGTATTTTTGCAAAAAGTGTTACACGGAAGTTTGCATGGAATTAGGAGGCGGTTTTTGTTTAAAACAAAATACAAAGTCATGAAAAAGGTAGAAATATTGCGAAACATACATCGTTTTTCGACAATAAAAACGTCAAATCGATGTAGTTACACTAATTTAAAGCTTGGCAATCAAGGCACATTCACACATGCATCGCAGGAAACCGTGGCGGGAACAGGGAAATCGCAATTCGATCTGAACCTCTTAGGATAGCGGAAAATTGTCTTTTGTACGTTTTACCGTCACCCATATTTCTAGCTATGTAATATGCTAAGTTTAGCTATAAATTACGATTGTATAGAATTACTGATTTATTCTGTAGTTCATTATCTTATGCACGACTCGATGGTACGAGCAGAGTTAGGTATGTCGTTACGTCAAACTAAAATTTGAATTTTATATGCATTTATTACTTTGCCTCAATATATAGATTGTCAATAATAAAGCCAGCGTTTTCCTGCACAAATTTGCAGTATATAAGCCTCAAGTGGTCAACGCTTGAGGCTTACAAGTGAAAATTTATGTACGTCTTTTCTTAGAGTCCCCTAAGTTTTGGCCCCGTGCCAAATTTACTTGAAATAGCAGTCACACGGGTCTAAAACCTAGAACTAAAACCTCATTCTTTACTACGAGGCAATATCGCTTGTAGAGTACAAGTAATTACATTATTTTCCTTAAATAAATTAATAAATAAAGGTTACATGAATTAATTCCAAAAAAGCAAAACTAGCCTCTTCGTCTAGAGTAAAATTCCTCGATGAAACTAAATGATGTGCCTTTGTTTCAGATACAATGCAGAATAACAAAAAAACGCAGAAGGTGCTGGTGAGCCACATCAGCGGCAGTGTTGTCTCCTTTAACCAGGAGGACAGGTAAGGCTGGACTATATCCCAGAAACAAACACCTAATTGCAGGGGAAAGAATTACGCATTTTTTGCCATTCTAGCCGCCTATACAGGACTATTACGTGGTGTATTATACCACATCGTTCACGAGTTACTTGTTTAAGACGTGATATTGCATGATATTTACTTGAACTTTTGCGACCATAAGATTTCCCTCAAAAAACGACATCTCTGCTAAAATCAAACGTGTCTTAACTGTAACATGTATAATCTACAATGTCCATCCAAAGCTACTTCGCACTTCATACGGCTCCGATTGTTACGGTGCGCTGCAACCTTCTTCAAATTAGATCTTCCTATCACAATAGACCCAGGGCCGGCTTCTCAGAAGTCATCTTGGCCACGTGAGCTGCTCCTGCGACCTATTGTAATTTGCTCAAGTATGTGCGAACCCCACAGACGTCAGTGTATTGGATAAACGATATGTTCTACTTTCTTGTGGTTCAGGATCAACTGTTGACTTTGACATTAATAAACGCAATATTGCATTTAAGCCACTTGATCTACGCATGTTCAATAGCAATATGAACCTTATGCCTTGGTGGTAAGGTCGAAGTCATTGTCGTGTTATCGCCGGTGTTGCTCAGGAGTATGTACTCTGCAGTTGTTTGTTAAACTATTCTAATGCCTGCCTATCATAGTTTATTGATGTACAATGTAACTAAAGGCTATATAAAATGTGTCTAATTAATGACGGGTTTAAGTGCAGTTCATTAAGACATTCATATTCATATAGAGAAAATCTTCTGGAAGCTGCTTTTCAACAAATTTAGTAACACTCAGGTTCACTTACTGAACTTTTGATATAAATACAAAGTTGTTCGCTTAGAAGCTGCGTTTGAGAGAACTTAACACTTAATGGTAACCTAAGTATTGGCTAAACTACGATCTAGTTTCATTACTTAAGAATATTTTACGCTCTGAACTGTAAAAGCACAGTTGAGGGTGCTCTTGTTAGTCTTTTGTTTCGTTGAAAGACTTCGTGCAACTTCACTTTTAAACATCGTAGTCCAGTCATTTGGTAGTTTTACCTGGAAAGTTTTCCGGGAGTTTTGAAAATTGGGTATTTTATAGATTTGGATATGCTCTTTTCGAATTTTAACTTTGCCACCTCGTACCATCGCCGCTCGCGCCGCCATTTTGAAAAAATGGCGCCCAAAAACGTTTTTTTGAGAATATCTCCTTTCCGACGCATTTTACGAAAAAAATATTTTCTACAAAATTAAACTAGAAAAAATTTCCTACACTTTATGTCTTGTTTACTTTTTCATAAAACCAATAGTTTTGGACGTACGAGCGCCGCAAAGTATTGTTCATTTGCACCACTACGAGGGTTTCGTATATTTTTCTAAACTGTTCTATTACTGCCGCCGGTTTTCAAGAAGCAGGTATCAGGGAAATATGCCACCTTAAATCGGGCCCTTTCTCTCGACTATGAACGAAACTTCAACGAAAAATTTGTCGGTAGAAGCTATATTATGAGAAATATTTAGTTTAGACTGAATCATCAGTGTACGTTCATTTTCGCACAGTGTTGTTTATGTTCTTAGAGCTATGGCTTCTTATACGGAAAATTGTTTTATTTGTGACAATTCACTTGAAAACCGGCGCCAGTAATAAAACATTTTAGAAAAATATACGAAAAACACGTGGTGGTACAGATGAATGAGTAATACTTTGCGGCGCTCGTACATCCAAAACTATTGATTTTATGAAATAGTGAATAAGACATAAAGTGTAGGAAATTTTTTTTAGTTTAATTTTGTAGAACATATTTTTTTCGTAAAATGCCTCAGAAAGGAGATATTCTCAAAAAACCATTTTTGGGCGCCATTTTTTCAAAATGGCGGCGCGAGCGGCGGTCGTACGAGGTGGCAAAGTTGAAATTCGAAAAGAGCATATCCAAATCTATAAAATATCCAATTTTCAAAACTCCCGGAAAACTTTCCAGGTAACCCCCTTATTTTGTACCAAATGACTGGACTAATTGAATATTAGATTACATCAATCGTTTATCACCACAGCGCGTTATTTATAATGACGATATTTCAATTAACATTTTAGATGGAAAACTGGCAGCAATTAGGTCAAAATCAAAATCTAAAGGCTCCTATTTCGAGTAGGCCTTTTCAGGCACTTTCAAAACTTTACTGACTCTTGTTGCGCGGTCCAAAATGAATGGAGTCCAAAATAATGTAATTAGATCACATATTTCGAAGTTGGTTTATCGAAAAGCGATTTTAATATTATGAAGCCTTAAAGTACTAATTTAACTGAGAGAAAATCTGGAATTATTTTTAGTTTGGTCGGTTACGGACGAGTAACGAGCAACTGGCAAAGCATTTCTGGTTTGACTTTTAAACCAAGTTTTACTATACCTAGTCGAACACAGGGTGCTTTTGACAACTGACAGTCTAGCACCCCTTTGGTGACAGCTCATAGTGTAAAGGCGATATAAAAAAAAGGCTGGAGTAAAGGGGGCGTTTTCTTTAAAAGAAACAAAAAAGGTTAAAAAAAATAAGCCTATATTTTTTGAGCATCAGTGTTCTGAACTTTGTCTGCATAACCTTTGTCCGTTCTTCTTTGTATTATTACGTAGGTAAAGGTTTTTTGTATAGCTAGTATTTCACGAATTGTATCTGTTGGTTTCTCAAAAATAAATAAACCGTTTCGTAGGTTTTACTTCCACTGAATTTTACTCCCAGTATCACTGGAATCCAATTTCCATCGAATCAACTTGCTTTATTTTCCAAAAATCGCTCTTGTTGCGTTACAGCGAATACCATGTTTTACTTGGAAAGTCTTTAACATGTATGTAGGTATTATAAAGCTGCTTAAAGACTTAAGTTGTAGTTATCGGAAATTTGCATTTTCTCATGTAGGTACCTACTTACGTAGGACATTATTACTGCGTTGTAATGTGGAATGATACAATGATACAAATAATAGACATTATATCTTGGCACTTGCATTATACTCGTATCATATACCTGACACATACCTATATATCTAGATCCTACTGACGCGCTTCAGAGCATTATGACCACTTTTGGTCTACAGGCCTATCATTTGCACTTATTAACTGACCCATTACAGATATAACTTAACAAGGACATAGTAACTTAAAAATATGTTTTCTTAACTTTAATTTTTACAATATTTCCTTACACACAGTAAGTGGCCTTTGTGAACTCGTTCAGTGTACAGTTAAATATATCGATGTCAACAGCCACCGTCATCTATATGTGTATATTATTTTATTACGCATCTCATTTTCTCCATTATGCACCTATTTTTGTATTTCTCTGCACCACCCTATGGTTGATTGGTAGAGAATGCCTCAGGTATTAAGTCTGCTGTACATTATTTGTAACAAGCATAAATTAATAAAAAGGTGACATATTTATTATATTTGTGCCATGATAACAAGTTGTAGCCTTATTATGAACATTTTTACGGTTCTAAGTTTTCGGTACAGATGTTCTAAGGGCTCTTT
Source organism: Chrysodeixis includens (assembly GCA_941860345.1). Classification (NCBI taxonomy): domain Eukaryota; kingdom Metazoa; phylum Arthropoda; class Insecta; order Lepidoptera; family Noctuidae; genus Chrysodeixis; species Chrysodeixis includens. The sequence goes on along the minus strand of OW796090.1, from coordinate 19,183,524 downwards.
CAATTTAGCCGTATCGTGTCGGACCGCAGCAGTGCCGAAACGGTGCGTTTGTCGTACGGTGCACGGACGATCATTTGTTTTCATACAAATCGCACGGTGCGGCAACAGTGCGGTGTCGGTACCGAGAACGCACGACGACAGGACGGCAACGTCGTAAGCTCCACGTGTTCATTTCGCTGTTGAATAGTGCGGTGACTAAACGTGACAGCTAATTTCATTGAATTTAATATTGAATAATTATAAGAAATAAATAATGTCACAAATATAAAATATAAGTTGTTTAATTTACGTAGCTCAATGTTATCAGTAGTCTTTCTTAGGCTGATATAGTATGTCTGAATGTAGTTTCTTGCCGCTGAATTTGACTTCTAACTAATTCAAGTAATTCGTAGAAACATTCTCTTGACATTCTTAAGTAATTAAAAAAATTGCTTGGGTCTTGTTTTAACCTAGGATAAAGAATATGGAAATCACCAAAATTACATGTTAATGAAAACATCGGTAGTGTTCTTTTACGGGCGCGGCGTTTTTGTTTCTGTTTGATATTTTTCAACAGGAGCACCAACAGTAATGTTTCTTCGTCAGAGTCCATGGCTACACTGCTGTCACATGAATTTAAAACAACACTAACATACAAACGCACGGCAGTCAGATACGCTTTCAATTTAGGCGTTTGGTGTCGGACGGCTAACGTACCGCAGCGGTACGGCAGCGGGCTATAACCAGCGGCACGGTTAACGTGCGGCAGCCGTACGACACGAAACGTCTAAATTGAAAGAGCCCTAAGTGGTAATAACCTCCACGCATATACTCGGTGACCTGTCTTGCCTAAAAAAGGTTAATCTTGTCTTTTTTTGTACGAGAATCATTTGCAAGGTATAGTTCTGATTTTGGGGTTTCGGATATAAAATTGTTTTTTTTTTGTACGTTAGTAAAAATACTATAATAAATTAGCAATATATTTTGCAGTTTTAGTTAATTTTCCAGGCTTTTTTTTATATAAAATGTAAGAGTACATTTTTAAAATGTCACTTTAAATATTCAGAGGAATAATGAAAGCTAAAAGCTGTAGCGAGCACTATCAAAGTTCTTTCCTTAAGAGCCTGATAAGTGCCCTTTGTAGCGGTACAGTAACAGACTCCTTTGAATTTATTATCTGTAGTCTGTGGCTTTCTTAGTAGGTACTTGCCGCTGGTTGGTTACATCTAAAGACTTTTTTTGTAGTTTTTATCGACCTAAAACATTGATTTATCTGGCACGGTTCCTACCTTACTTTAATATTATTATAATGTAAAAGAAAGACAGCGTGCTGCTGGGGAGATTGTTGCGCCGTTTCTTCTCCCGTAGCGAAAGCACAGGAAGCGGTGAAGGGTGGGCGATGGGGTGCTGTCTATTATGATTTTGACGTTCGGAAAGTGCTGCATTGTAGCCTAATTTGAATAAATGACTTTTGACTTTTGATTTAGACATGTCCTTGTAATCCCGGCCCCGGAGACAAGTAATAGAGCTACAAGGATCAGGCTCTTAGTTAGCTGATAGTTATTATATTAACATGATGGCGCTAGTGAGCAGATTCGTGACAAACGTCACTCCAACTGTCTGTCAAAAGTATTTGTCAAACTTGTTCGGTATCTGGGTGTCTCTGTGCATGTGAATTGAATGTTGAAACTTTCCGCGATTCAAGGATTAAATTACTCACTCGGTCTTAATAAACGGGTAGAAACTGGAACATTCGATTAGTATACCTACAACGATCGTGATTTTCCATTATACATACGAGTACCTATATGATAGTAAGGAACCCTTCGTGCGCGAGTCCGACTCACACTTAGCCAGATTATTAAACATAGATATATGGCAGCATTCGTTTCGATTTCGGCCACATACCGAAAAATCCTTGTATCTAGCACTATTCACCTAGGGATAGGATATTAGAAAAGTTAAATTTTTCGAGATGTATCTGACAATCAAAATGGAAACGAAAAGGGGTGTTACGTATTATTTTTCTATTTCTGGCTACGCTATTGCCATCCAACATTGTCGAGGCCCTCAGGTGTATTGATGATGATTTCCATACAAATAGAAACACTGGATTAGTTCAGATTTTACGAACAACGCACTCACATGTTCTATCGGTTTTTTAATGGAGTTTATCGAACTACATTGTTATGTAAATTACTTTACGTTTCCATTGCAACAATGTTTGTGGTATAACTATATGTCGGTAATTTATATAAAAAAATATATGTTCTTTGATGATATTTTGAATGATAAAAATATATTTTGTGGTCTGTAACTCTGTACCGTACGTAGTAAAAAACGGTAATTTTCAATCTTACACCATACAAACAGAACATCCAATTTTATATATATGTATAGATGAAAAGATTCTGATGTATAGATAGATTAATAATATGCATCCTTATTATAGAACGTTGCAAGTTCTGTGCAAAACACGTGTTTGTTAAAAGTTACGGTCTGCTGCGCACAAATTATAACTGCATAGAAGTTATAATTATAAAAACTTTCGTGGAGCGGATTCATAATTGTAAAATAATACTGCTTGCATACGTACGCATAGGCTTACATGTAACCCCTTATAACGGGTATATCCCTTAGCAAAGTCGGATGCTACCCAACTTTGGGGCTTTAGTCACTTGCAACTTAGCCGAATTGCCATTTAGATGGTCGATTTACGCCGCGCGGCAAAAATCGTGCGGCTTTAGTCACCCGTGTAAACCCCCCATTAGCTAGAGGCACAAAGTGACATGTCTGTCATTTATGCAGTCAAAGCCTGCGCTTAGGTTGGCTAAATAAAAAGGTTTTAGTTATTTAAATAATGATTTACACAAAAAACGTAAAGTACCTAATAATTCAAAAATACATATTATAACAACAACATAATTCTTAACTAACAATAAATTTTAAAATCGAATAGGAGATAAGATATTGAACGACATACGTGTGTATGGCATACGCATATTATACAGTTTGGGAAATAGGTAGAGGGAAAGCACGAAAAATAAAGAAAAACAACAAGCAAAACACATTAATGTATCCATGAGTAATTCATAGTAACAGGTAATAAACGGCATAATTTTAGCCAATCATACATTTTCACACACCTGTGCTAGCATAATTACCTATTTTATATTACCATTGCAACTAAGTTCACCATAGGTACAATTATTATAATAAAAACACGGCTATGAATGTAATAGTAACTAGGAAGAATAAAAAAAAACAAAAGAAAATCTAATTACATTGACGTCTCAATACAAATTGTGAGCAATTTTCTTAATTTCTATTAAATCATCGTTCTGTTACACAATTACCTACATTTGTATTCAATTACAGAACAATTAATTTACTTTAACTAGCAATGAGTTAAGCATTGTTATTAGCCTATTATGTCGTTCGCAGTAGGTTCTAACGTATTATATTAACAAGTTCACAGTGAACGCAGTCACAAAAGATTTACATGCAATCAAGTGTAGGATTGTGCACACTGCAGGCGTAGAAGTGTTAATACTTTAACGCACGACAATCTTTAACTGCCAATTAAAATAAAATGCCTTTCTGAACAGTTTGAATTGAAACTAGATACGCGTATTAGTAACTTAGTACCAATAGATAATTATTTTTATTACACATTTGTGACTGACAATATCGTATTCATTAAGATTCATAGGTGAAAATAAATAAAATGACGTTTCAGTTTATGACCTTGTGTAGGAAAATAAAGTTTTAAATTCATTATTAAATATTAGCCACACTTTGAATACGCAAAAAAAAAAGAAACCGAAAACAAAATCCAACAAAATCTTGCCCTTAATGTCCTCATGGCATGACAATATTCCTTTTTTTGTGTCCCAGTAGAAATCCTCATGGATTCGATTTTTTATCACTATTTAAACCTTCCCTAGACCTCCACGAATATCTCAAGACCAAGATAAGATACTTAAATCCGTTCAGCCGTCCTCGAGTTTTATCAAGACTAACGAACAGCAATTGATTTTTATATACATATAAGATTTATATGTATAGCAGTATAGCGTGCTATGTGCATCCAGCACGAGTTGTGTTCAGCTCAAGGCCGCTTACGACTGCGTTACTACGAGCTGCGCCCGCGCGTTGCTGGTGAAATATCAAAATAACTTATTTCGAAACAGCGGTCTTTCCAAAATTGTATCAGGAATTCCCAAGAATGATGTTGTGGTCCGCTATTGCTTGTTTCCTAATCGGTCAAGGTTGTCGTCCATATCCGCTTGTCTATTTAGTCCTAGTATATTGTAATTTTTTTACACGTAACTATCAGTAGTCGACGTATTAAAGTTAATTGCTTAACTTTTTTTGGAGATTCCAATCTTACTAATCGTTATAGCATTTAACCTTAATAGTTAATTCACTAACTACGATGAGCGAGGCGAAAAAAGCCTTTTCTATTTGTATACAAAGTATGGTGCACATACGATGTGCACAACGCACAATTTATAATGTAATGTCCTAACGCCCCTAGAGCGCCGGCGCCGTGTAACAAACACATGGGCACGTTGCAAAATACCGTTTGGCAATCTTTTCAACCGTGCATCCTAGTACCTGCCCGAATTCGAACCCGGCGCCTTCGTTCCGGCTAGGCGAGGCTCTTGCTCAAACAACATTCAAGCTATACTTATTCGTCATCGTTGCGATATTATTATTGTTACTTGTGAATCGGTAACACACTTTCACTTTTCAACATCAAAATCCCCTAATTTGGCCGGTGTTTGGAGACAGAGCCAGTCTCCGTCAGACCACGAGCCCTAACAGTCGGCTCTAATTAAACAAACATATTTATATAGAAATGGTATGTATCTTTTTTTAAATTAATTAATTAAAAATAAGAAAATTTCATAATTGGTTTTTACACTCGTGGGATTCATAAAACTGTTGATCTTTTAGAGGACGACAATCATCTTACTCCTGCTATACAGTGCGGTGGCTCTGGTCACCGCCGAAGAAGGAGAGACCAGAGACCTACCAGGAGATATAGAAGACAGCGAGGACTTGGAGAGAAAGCACCGAAAGCGTAAGAAGCATGGCTATCAAGGCAACCCTTGTTACGGCGGCTTCGGGAAAACATTCGGATCATCGGACACGTATATTTCGGCTCCTGTTATGAACTACTTCTTTGGGGGCGGCTGTGGAGGAGCCCCGATAGTGCCGCAGTACGCACCCGTGCAGCCCGTCCACTACCCCATCCACGGAGGACATGGTCATGGGCATGGAGGTCACGGGCATGGAAGCCATGGGGGTCACGGAAGCCATGGGGGTCACGGAAGCCACGGACATGGGGGTTATGGAGGCTACGGAGGCCATGGCGGTGGTCACGGTGGCTACGGGGGCTTTGGCGGCCCAGGCCACTACGGAGGCCAAGGCTTCTACCCTCAACCATTCAACCAGGGCTTCCCCGGGCAGTACAACCGGCCGTTCCAGAATGCGGTGTCTGCTGCAGCGTCTGGATTCGGATCAGTATTAGCTGACTACATCACCAGACCAAGAAAAGTACAGAAGCAGATTAATCAGTTCTTAAGACCTATATACAGACTGTTCTAGTGTTCTATTAGTGTTTACATGAACCTTGTTGGTAAAAGTGTGTTTGCAGTGTCCCAAGTTACAAAGGATTACAGGTCAGGTCAGGATAATATTATAATTTTACAAGTGATATTAAAATTACAAGATTTTTCACCACTGCTCTCGTTCATCCATTTGTCATTCCGTTGGGCTTAGTTTTACTACGCGGTACAGTCATCGATCCTGCTGTTAGATAAATGTATTACATGGCTAACTGATCAGGCTTGGTGCTATGATCTTCTCGTAGAAGTATTTTTATAAGTTAGAGTAGGCGTAGGTAATATGGAAATCAAAAAGTTGGAAACTTGCGCTTATTAGGGCAAGGACGTAGTTCACATAAGGTGTGAGTAAATAATAGTAATATGACTTCTACGGCAGTTTGAGATTGCTGTTTTTTTATACTTTTAGTAGTCTTAGGTTTTAGGTTCTTAGCCAACAGCTTTAACATTTACACAACGTTTTAATTACGGTCGAAACATTATTTTTAATAACATGCCATGCAACCATCTAAAAGTGGCTAGTGTTGCAGTATAAATATATTATTGCTAAAATGGGAAATTACACGTATTTAACGAATTATTTCAAAAATGTTATTCTTGGAAATTACATGAGCAGGTAAAATTACCAGGCTAGTTATTGTATAACTTCGGGATTAATGCGAGAAGAGTTCAATTATATCGAATGCCTGAATATTTTCCTGGATTGAATCCAGGAAGAATGCAGGAATCCGTTTCAAAATAATTTCATTTAAATTTGTAAATTAAATTAAATTATAACGTTGCTAAAATTAATAAGGATTTAACGTGTGCCAATAGTCGGAATATGTAAAATGAATGCTTGGATATCGAAATTATTGATTAATTATAATTATTTTACATTTAAGTTATGTACAATTATGTAATTCCGATGCTGTAATAAACATATTATTATAAGATGAAACTTGTTTATTTTCTGTGCCGTTTGTGAATTAATTTAGAACGTGCAAAATTAGAATTCACTGTGATGATTTAATTATAATTGCATTGTTGCAATATAATCTTTTGATGAAGATGAAATTTATACTTTCAGACTTTAGGCTTAAAGACATTTAATCAAGTGTTTCCTCTTCTAATTGAGTTCTAAGTACCTATGATATATATACCAGTAATTGAGTACCTATTATACAAGTTTACTCTTGAGTGTTAAGATTTAATAAAAGGTTCTTTAAACAGTTTGTAACACAAGTAATTGTTTTAGTAACGATCGTATCGTTACTGCGTGTCGTAATTCCTTGTAACAGTGTTTGCTAAGCGACTGTTTGATTATATCACAGTGACGCCCTGCGATTTGTACATAGCCTTGGCTTATTATATGGCGAATGAAAACATTAATAACCTTCTTAGTGGAATGAATAAAAGTCTCTAATGTATAAAAGTTTCTTCGACATCACTCTATGGGTTTAGAATACGTAACCTGATCACATAAAACGTTTGTAAAAAAAAGCTTTGCAACAAATTTTTAAATAAATTTGCTTTTTATTTTTAGTTTATTTTATATTTGTATATAATTTTTTGTTTAATCAGTACCTCCTAGCACAGGTTATTTCTTTTACTTTATAGTAAGTGTCTATTGTGACTATTTCTTTTTTAATTCTAATTGAGAAATTTATTTCTACTGAAGACGGAATCCTAAATGAAAACTGACCTTTATTTTTTTATTTACGACAAAACATAGCGCTCTGTTGTTATTTTTAATTTAAAATACCTTTAAATGCTGACCTATGTTTTTACAAAACATATATTTAAATTCTGATTATTTTGAAATGTCACAGAATAATAATAAACCTGCAGGCAGATTTTAAACTGCCTGTACATACGTAGGTCTTTAACATGCCATTATACACCCTTCAACAATTCTCGTGTGGGCTGGTTTCCTCACGATGTTTTCCTTCACTGATTATCTTAAAGCGATAAATCTTTTTACTTACTTTGACTACCACCTTTGACTTAACTTGGCTTCCAACGGTTATAGCACTACGTTATAATTGCTAAAATTAATTATGATAGAAGAAAGATAATAATATCGGTAATTACAGAGCTTTTTGGCTGTAACGATACAGTTTTAAAATTAGTTATGATCAGGTAAACATGTTCGCATTGTGGCTAAAAACAGATCTCAGTGGCGTGCACTTGGAGAGGCCTATGCCCAATAGTGGACTGCGATAGGCTAAAGATGATGATGTGTTCGCATTGTGGTGTTCTCGAATATCGTTTGACCAAAGTGAACTAGGTCATTGAACTCAGATAGTTTGGTGTAGCTTGTTAATTTTGCTATAACTGGATGCCTACTTCATTAGTCAATATGATTTAGGAAAAGACTACGCAGGTTAGGAAGTGTTGTGAAACATCACGTTTTGAAGACTTGAAGTCTAAAATAATTTAATGTTGTTATGTTTTTGCTCGATCAGAAAATAATAGCGTCTTAGTCACAATAATTGAATTTGTAATGAAATTGCCATCGTCCCGGGAAAACACGCCCTATTTTAAAAACATTGTTTAAAATGCCCTAGTTTTTAGCCCTGTTTGATTGTAGAATAACAAAAGTAAATAACAGAACGTGGTTGTTCGTGTAAAATAAAACATTTCAGTATATTCTCACCGCTTCAACGATTAAAAGTAATCTGGTACGTGACAATAGTATGAATTGGCTGCCTGTGGGCACTGTTATACGCGGGGATCAGTGGTTCGCGTAATAAGTTTATTATTATCACAATACTGACCTATCGCACTAACGCACTTGGTAAAGACAGCTTCCCAAACAAAAAAGGGTCGAGAATCGAGCTCTGCGCTTACTTCCTAACATGTTCGATTCCAGATTCAAACTTTAAAGTGAAATGTCAAAACAAAGCTTGAAAACAAGTGAAAACTAATTTTCATAACTCCCGACTTTCATAATTTGTTTGTCGCGTTGTAAAAGCAATTTAAAATGTGTTAATTGTGTTGACGGTATTACAGCGTTGCTCTGCTTGCCATTGCGACCCAAAACTAGATCCAATCAGGAATTCACAGAGCAGGTATGATGTAGTTAGGATAGGCTCAGCGGGAGGGCTATATGCAATAACTCGTCGACATTGTATATAGGTCACTTGCGACCGTTACAGATACTCGGCCTGGTTGTCAAGGTAAGGAGAGCCTTTACACACGGAGGCATGTGAACCAATCACTGCACGGGAGTAGATAGCATTGTGTGCCTGCACCATGATTAGTTGTGAACAGATTAGGTACGCCGACTTCCTATTCAAACAGACAACCTTTCACGTTGACGTAAATAGATCCTATTTATAGAACCTTGTTAGCCCTTCCGGCTGATAATGTGTAGGAGTATGTGGATGGTGACTGAATGATTTTGATCTGGTTGTTTCGTGTTTATGTAGTTTTTTTTTTATTTTAGTATTGTTCCATTGTGAACACATGATAGTCCTTTGAATATATAAGGGGGGACTCTGTTGGATAGTAATCAGTTATCAGCGCAAACTATCGCGGTAAACATATGTGGCAATTACGCCTCTTTCAAAAAAGCCACAAATACTGATATTTCGCTATATTCACATGTAAAGCTAGATAATAGAATAAAGTTATATACTCGTACGAGTACATCTAATGAAACGTTTTGATGGGATATCTGTTTTTGGGTGAATACATTACGCACCGCGTTAACGTGTCAGCCGTCGAAATACGTTGGCCATTTATGCGAAATATCTGAATCCAAATGGTACAGGAATAATTTGGAACATACAGTAGAATGTACGCCTAATTAGTAGTGGCTTATAAGCGCATGGCGTTCTTACAGTTCATAACCTACCTTTGACTCACAAGCTGATAACATACTGCGCGTTCCTTTATTACATTTTTCATTTTTGTTTAATCCATGCAGGTTTTCATTTCGCCGCTCCACCTAGGCAGGCAGTGAGTCAAAGGCAAAGCCGTAAAAATGCCTTCCCTTTTTCCTGTAATCAACTATTGGAAGAATGTAGATAGGATCTACCTGTGCTTTGCAAGAGTGCAGGCATGATCAATAATTATGATATTCAAAGATTCCTCATGTGAGGTAAGGTAGCTGTTTAGAAAAAACACTTAAAAGCAGCAATCTAAAACGCACACAAGATTCAAAAATTCGGTGCGTGGACGATCGTAACAGAGGATCGAATTGCAAAACTTTGATTTGATAGTCCGGCGGCCTTACCACTAGGCTATCATAGCGTCAAATTAAAAAAGATTAAACAATACATAACAATGCTTAAATAATTTAAGTTGTAACGGTAATTTAAGTACGGTGGTAAGAGTCCGACACACCCCTTCGCCTTTCACAGAGCGATGCAAGTCCATGAGGATTTTCGCCGTATTCGCAGATTTTCGTAACAATAAAAAAAGGGGGACACTTTCCTGTCGATATTGTAATCAAAATCAATAGTCACGTGCGACGCACAACCGCGTTTTAGTCTTAGCGTCAAGAATGCCATTAAATTAAATTTACCTAAATGTATATAATATAAAATATAGCAGTTATATCGTAAAAGACTGGCGGAAGTCACAACCTTCGGCCCTAATCAGGCACGATCTCCGCAATTACGCAAAATAACTGCCATCATCACACTGCCATGTTTACTCACCGTCTTGCCATGTTTCAAAGATTATACTTAGAGTATGAACATCTACAGTCATCAACGTATAATGGCTGTACTTAAAAACTAGTGTATTGTATTCTAAATGGACGGAATTGTATAGCCACAAGAAAAGTTAAGCGTTTTTTTGTCACTGATGACACGATAGGTACTTCTTAGTTTTTACCAGGGATGTTATGAGCCGAGACTATTGGATGTCTGAAATAATAAATTATGAGTTTCCGAATTCAAAATAAAGCTTTGAGATGATTTCGGATAGGGGCGTAGTTTTAAGAAGTAGGTACACGTTGTGATAGGTTCTTGACCATTGAGTCTCACAAGTGATAAGAACCTTGGTATTTTCTCTACATTTTTAAAATTCCATCTCTAAGCTGTGCGGAACAATGGAAGAGATAATAAGTAATTTTTAGAACCGAAACCTGTAAAATTTTCACATATCCGTATCTGAGACCTTATTCGAAATTATATGTATTATTTTATGATACATCTATAACATTCCTAGCTCGAAACAAAGTAAGTATATTTACCGCGTCTTAATTCAGTTCCAAAAGTAACAAACGCATAAAAAAAAGTAAAAATCTATTAAATTTTCTCAATTATCTCCTTTACTAAAGCCATATATTCTTTTATCAGAGAAACAGTACTCAGGTTGACAAACTCGTAATAACCAATTATGAAGCTGTATTGACGGCTCGTACGATTGTTTCCGGGAAGACGTCCCGAACAATCCGCCTCTATTCCGTTCTATTTATCTGCATACCCTGTTTTGAATGTATGTTATGTAGGAAAATAATCATAGACATTAATGAGCGTCAGAAAATCATTACAAACACGCGTATAGTTCGGTAATGGATCAAGTCATTGGTCTTCAAAATTCGACTTACCTAGAAAACTATATTTCAATTTGCTGGAACTGGTAATAAACTTACAAAAGTCCATTGGATAATCTGGCTTCTGAATACAGTCAAATGCAATTACATAAAACTGACACTGAGTCTGGGAAACAAAAACAAAATAAACTAAAATTCTGCAGAAAACTTTAACACCATTATTGCATACGTTTCTGTTATTCTTTTCGCAGATCTGCATTTGTTTATCGAATTCCGTTGCTCACTGGACTATGTATTATGTATAATTTACTCATAGTAAAATATTAGTAATGGAAGTTGGATCGGATTATTAATGGATACACTCCATTTCTACCAGATCTATCCGAAACTGATTTGATAACATCATAATTAGATTACAAACTCCATTCCCCTGTATAAAAATAACAATACTGGCACCTTTCTCCGATATAACAAGAGTTATTTATTCTTCCTTTGCCATGTTTGAAATATCAGGCGACTTCCTTTGATACCAAAGAGGATGGAAAGCGGAAATAGTGTACGTGTGTGTTGTTAGGTAAGCAGAAACCCGACTGTCTCAGGAAAGAAGTAATAAGCTTTGTCGCAATTTACGTACTAACAGACTATGGAGCCGTTTGAATGTTGTTTTGTTTGTATTTAACTCAGTTTGCGGGAGAATTTCCTGTTCAAAGTATTCTATACCTTTATAATTTTTGAAATGTAAAGCTGAATTATTTTATGCAACTGAATTATTTAAAGGTAGGTAGGTCTTTTGTAAAAAATGCTTTGATAAAACTAGACTTATTTTTTATCACATCTGAAGGAAATAAATCATGATTTCTCCAAAAAATGCAATTCTTTCAATGATTTAAAATAGCAATTTGGTCTTTTCTATAATTTTGATAAGTTGTGACTCGCCTTTATTCACAGCTATCAGTAAAAGCACAAGTTAAGATTATATAATTAATTTAAGGTTTATCGACGTTTCACAAAATTAAATTTATTTTATAGGATTAAAAAAGCATCTTCGTAATATCCTTTATGGATGTAAGAAGGAAACATCCATATCTACTAACTGTATAAACCTTGTTATATCACAATCATTATATCTACGTGTTTTCTAAGACTCAGTATGGGAGCCTTAGTATAATTAATGGTCTATTGTTTACCCCACCCCCCCACCCCCCCACCCCCCGACTCTTGCACGTGGGCCTACTGTAAATAACGTAATTAGAGGCAACGGTGGGCTATTATCACAATAATATAATAGGCTAAGGTCAAAGGCGATCATTAATTGGTGGCTATCAACGAATTAAGATGTTAGCGATTATTAGCAAGTCCTCGTGTCGTGAAGTGAAAGAAACATTTTTACTTACAATAAAATAAAATTCTATTGTTTCTAGAAATTGAAATTAATTAAAATTTTAGTAATGAATATCTAACTACTGAGATGAAATTTCAAATCGCCTTTCAGCTTTTACAACGCCACAACGCCTTTAGGTCAGAAGGGGATGTTATCACCCCTTTTTGGAACCAACGCGCTAAGGCCTAAGCCATACCGTATGCGCATACGCCCCATCTTATCTTTGAGGCAATCATCAAATCGTCAAACCCACTATGTTCCTCCTGGAGTCCGTAGCCAAGACTCTGCTGGTGCTGGGGTCGCGGTAACTGTCACGAGCATCCCGCAGCCCCGGCAGTCGATGCTCAGCTCTGTGGTACAATTACTGTGTTACGAATAACTTGTTGTATGTTTTTAGCAGTGTCTCCGATGGCTACGGCATGTTCCCGTCGCGGGAGCAGATCATCCCGAACAATAAGTTCGACGCGGAGAATGCGAAGGCTCTGAACGGGCATCCGCACCACGACGGGCACCACCATGTCACACATCCTACCTCGTAAGTTGACTTTTTTTGATCTATGCCTATTTTGATAGCGTTCATACTGTACTACATTATAATATTATTGGCAGTTGCCCGCAACTTCGTTCGCGAAAAATAAACAGGTATGACCTTTAAATAGGAAAAAATAAATTCAGTATGAAGTTTAGGGAGATGGGTAAAAGACTTACTCAATTAATTCCATAATCTCTTTCCTCCATGAACCAGGTAAAAACTCTATTTCACCAATATTAAATAAAAAATAGGTATATGCTTTCGAAACACAGGCGACATAAATGTCATTGGCATTCCTAAAAACCGTTTCACACTGCACATAAAAAATATCAATTTTCGTGATAGAATTTCGAAATTGATGTACTAATTACATTGAAATATAGGAACCTAGCGGAAATTCAGTTACTCCAAAATGGTTAATAAACCGCACCTACACGAGCGCATCGCCGGCACTAGATCGAGGTTAACGTAATTTAGGAACGACTCCAACGCAGTTAGTATCTCCTGTATCTAGGCTTCACATTTAATTCGATTTAACTGCGGTGCAATTGAATAACTGAAAACCAGTTCAGCTTGAATAACTGTCTTAAACTTGTCAGCATGCTCTTTGAGGCTGTTATGGGCTTAATGCGATGATCGTTCGATGTTCTCGACAACAAGGATTCATTACACGTGTAGGTACGTAGGTATACCTAAAACTGTAATATTAAACACATACTTTCGACACTTAGTACTGAATTTAAAGAGATTAAAATTTCATAAATAAAAATATATGTGCCCGTGCACCGAAATCATCTAAAGTTATGTGTAAAAAAGAAAAGGCACACAATATTTTTTTTCAGTTGGAGTTTTTTTTTCAGAGGAATAATCACATACTTTCGACACTTAGTACTGAATTTAAAGAGATTAAAATTTCATAAATAAAAATATATGTGCCCGTGCACCGAAATCATCTAAAGTTATGTGTAAAAAAGAAAAGGCACTCAATATTTTTTTTCAGTTGGAGTTTTTTTTTCAGAGGAATAATCAAAATTGTAATGAAGTTTGAGCAGCTACTGATCGATTTTTTTTAAATATTTGTTTTTGGACTAAAATATTAGGTTACACACTGGAGTTATTGGATCAGAGAGCATCTTCCTTTGAGCTCCAAAACGTAGGGACCTTTAGTGTACCGGACAGTAATGTTGCGATCTAAGTAAGCTTTGTACTCGGTTTACTCCGAAGCTGCAGTAAATAAGTTAGTTGTTGCAAGACTGTTGTTGCTTTATCATATTAGAAGGCTAAAGCGGAAAAAGATATTTTTTTAAAATAGTAAAATAAAGATACTTTGAAAACTTTCGCGACATAACCTGTTTTATTACATGGAATTTCTATTCCTTCATATTTTATTTGTGTGCGTTTTTGTTGCACTTACTTTTAAAAGCTTCACTTAATAGTATAAAACAAAGTAAGTCCCGGTGTCTGTTTAGAACTTTAGAAAAACGGAATGGATTTTGATGCGATTTTTTTTTAAACGGATTGATTGGTTTATACATATGTATAATATGTACATCAGAATTGCGCTCGTGCGTAGCTGGAGCGGGTCGCTAGTAAGGAGTAAGAAAACAACAGATCATTATAAGATCCGGAACAATTACTGAAACAGCAAACGTGTGAAATTGCAGCTTCCGTTAATTCCAATTGTTTTCTCATAGTTTGTCGACGAGAAGCAACAGGCGAATGGACTACATTCAGAATACTTTTACAGTTCAACGACCGATTGCCTATTAATGAACTAATAACGTGTTACATAATGTGATATTTAATAACTGTTAAGTAGTTAAGATTGTAAATGAATGGAAATTTCATTGGTCACTTTTTTTTCGCCTAAGTCGCTTCGTCATAAGCAGTTTTTAATTGTTTTAGCACTTTTGAATCGAATCATCGAAGAATACTAACATACAAGCTTCAGTCGTCTACGATCAACACTTGTTTTTAATCGTGATTGTTATATTGTACCTACTTTTATGCCGGTATATTGCCAAACAATGCATGTAGCTACGTTAGTACATAAAATGACAAAAATTTAGGTACCAGACGAAAAATCAAGCAATAATTACATTTCCCGTAACTTTATTATAAAGATAGACACTATAACAATCAATCAAACTTTACTTAAATATAAAGAAAATGTTCTATTGATCAACCACACTTTATGAGTCGTAGTTTTTAACATATCTAATATATAAAATTTTCGTGTCACAGTTTTCGTTGCCATACTCCTCCTAAACGGCTTGACCGATTCTCTTGAAATTTTGTATATGCATTCAGTAGGTCTGAGAATCGGCCAACATCTATTTTTCATTCCATTTTTTTTTTGTTTTCGCGAACGAAGTCGCGGGCAACAGCTAGTTTTCTTATAAATTCCCAGATTCGTTCTGCAATTGTTTTAAGTCTACTACTAAATCCTAGGTATTTCGTTTTGCGAATTCCCAGTATGCCAGTTCACAGGAACATCTTTGTACAGGTATGCCGACACCATGCTCCATCTATTCCGCGGCAACATCGGCACTGGCCTGCTGGCTATGGGAGATGCCTTCAAGAACGGTGGCATCGTCTTCTCTCCCATCGTCACCGCGCTCCTGGGAATCATCTGTGTACACGCTCAGCACTTACTGGTGAGTTATTACTAATGCAGTTCCTTCTTCCCTAACACATGAGAGTTAAGGAACAGAGAGTGCACCTGTGTTTGCGCACACGCTTGTTCACTATAATATGTCCCGCGTAGCTGGCTGGTGTCATAGTAACACTAACCGCTGTGGCCGAAATCGGTCCGGACATTATTATTACTAATGCAGTTCAATGATGCCGTCGTTTACATTGCCACTTTAGAGCTCCTAAGAAGAGCCCAGACTTGGGTCGTACCGCACGCGTCTCAGCCGTCGCTTATACAGTAGATATGTATAAAAAAAAACGGTCGGGCTAATTATGGCGTTGTAGAGATTTATCATTATTTAATGGAAAAAAAGGAAAAGAGTTTTCCCCGAAAAAAAAAATTAATTTTAAATAATATCCCAAATTCGCATGACAGCATCGACGAGTAAATCATCAAACAAGCAACTAGCTATAATTCATGAAACTTTGCCGACAAGGGCGGCGTGCATTGCGTGCACCGGCCGCTTATTCAGCTAATCCTTTGATGACGCCGCCTTGAGTAAAATTGATCTATTTTGAAGGCGGCATGACTTCTGACCAAATAAAAATAAGAATTACTAAGGATACCGTCGTTTTCTGGAGTGTTGATAGTTTAGAAAATTCGCGAATTTCAGGGCAATATTTGCAGTTAATATTATTTTTATTGGTAATTTTTGCAAGTCACTTAAGTGTCCTTAAAGGGTCGGACGGAGTTTTTTGTTACACACTGTATTGTTTTTGTTTTGGTACTAATGCGACTCCGGCGCAGACGAGTTACATAGAACATCATTTACAAGTTCGAATGCGGCGTACACGTGTAAAACGTTCTGGGCAGTCCTTACACCTGCTTAATTTCACTTTCAGCGTACAGCGCCCATTCCGTATTAACTGAAGTCACGTAGGCTACGAATTAAGAGCGTTGTGCATACGAATGAGCGACGTTGTGAACCTCTGCCTCGTGTCACTGATACGTGACGTTCAAGGGCTTGTTTATAGAGCTTATACACATGTCAAGCCACGTGTAAGCACAGGGTTAAAAGCCAAATTAAGGTGTTAAACGCTGAAGTGTGTGCATTGACAGGTGGTAATTAATAAGCACTCGGGAGCTGCGAATCGAAATAAGTGGGTGCAAGTTTAATGACTTTTCAATTGAACTGTCTGTCTCGGTAATTAATTACCTGGACAGCTTAATCTAGTTTTGTTTTTATTTTGTGGAGATGTATTTTTACAGACATAGTTTGTGAGTCAGAAAAGATCTTACATTAAGATTAATGTAGTTTTTATCCAGTGAGGTTAGTTGATTAGGTAATAGGTAAGTGTAAGCAAGTTTGACAACTATTTGCGCTGTGTTATACACGTATATACCCATATCTCTTTTCGCGAATCTAAATACTTAAGTAAGTTTATGTTTAGGAGTAAATAAAGACACCGATGTAATGCATCGATCCAATGTTTAAAAAAACGGACAAGTCGAGTCGGACTCACCCTTCAAGATTCAGTAATAGGAAGTTTTTTCTAACTCTTCATCTCCCTTTTTTAATCTTTTTTTGTAAATCAGTTTTTTTCTAATATTAGTTTAATTTTTATCTGAGTTAAGATACCGTCTTTAAATTAATTATTTTTTCTCTGTTTAAGTTAAGCTTACTAAGCAGCCGCCCATCGACGTGTTCCTTAAAAATTCTGTGGATAATTTGACAAAATATTTTTTTCATCAGTACGATTCATCACATATTAATTTTGTGAAACGTTCCTACAGCTGAATTGCTCTGAGGAGATGCACCGTCAGACGCAGCGGGACAGCCCGCCTGGCTTCGCTGACACCGTGTACCTGGTGTTCAAGAGCGGCCCCATCCAGACACGCCGCCTCGCCACGCCCATCAAGATCATGGTGAACAGCTTCCTCTGCGTCACTCAGCTCGGATTCTGCTGCGTCTACATTGTGTTCATCGCGAACAATGTTAAAATGGTAAGAGATAGAGTAGGATTTTATTAGACGTCTTCTTTTTTGAACACAATCTCGGTCACTTGATGTTTAGAGCCCAAATAGTTCCCCTACAAAAAGTTGCGAGTGCAAAGGTAGGAGGAAGCGACAGCGCCCTTGTTAGAAATTGGAACAATGACAAATTGGATGAGAATATCAAATGAACTTTACTAACTCCTAATCATCAGTCAAATTAATATGACGGTGAGCCAAATTATATTTGACGTAAAAGTTATTAAGCAATGTTTCCGGATAAAATAACTTCACATAACATGTTCTGTATGAGTATAAACTATAATAACATTGCGTTCTAACTAGCAGAGACTGTATAAATTGCAATATACCTCGTTCTACAGGTAAGAAAGGCGCGATATTAAAATGGTACGGCGGAACCTCGCCTATAAGACTTAACAGGATTACCCCTGTGACTCGGCTATGTCTGGGATTTATTTATTTAGGCACTTAAACGGGGATCTTGTGCGATGAAATAAAAATCAAGCTTTAACCAAAGAAGTCACTGAAAAGTTCAAGATAAAACCGAATATTGCTTCTTGCACTATGACTCCTCTAATTCTTTTGCTTCCTTCATTAATAAATTCTAACAATAAAAGGTTGACAAGTCCTGAAGATTGACTTCTATAAAAAAATGTAGCCTTATTCTGCAGTTGCCTCTTCTTTTGTAGATCTTTCGAGTGATATTACCAAATTTTATTTTAAATGAACTTTTGTCACGACTTATCAGTAATTCTTACAACCTTACCTTGTATGTTTAGATTTGCAATCAGTACAACATCCACATCGAGTTGTCCGTCCACATGATTTTCGTCGTGGTCCCGGTGCTCGTGGCCTGTATGGTGCGCAACCTCAAGTACCTGACTCCTTTCTCCACCGTCGCCAACATTCTCATGGCCGTTGGAGTCGCCGTGGTTGTGTACGAAGCCACCCAGGACCTGCCGCCTGTACAGACCAGGGAATACATCGCCTCCTGGCAACAACTGCCGCTGTACTTCGGTACTGCTATCTACGCTTTCGAAGGCATCGGATTGGTAAGTTTTAAAGACAAATTTTGATGTGTGTGACTAATGTTATTACTCAGTATAAAGTTAATTTGCTAAATGCGAAGGATAATTGATTATATTAATCTTGGAAAGCGAAAGTTATTGCGAATATTTTCTTGTTTGTTATTATTAAGCTCTGGTATTTTGCTTATAATCTACTCTTGATGGAAAATTGTGAGTAAGGCATTCATGGCCTATCATATAAAATGTTTTATTTTTCAAAAGGTGCTTCCCCTGAAGAACGAGATGAAGAAGCCGCAGTTATTCCAGAAGCCTTTGGGAGTGCTCAACGTCGGCATGGTGGTTGTCGGCAGCATTTTCATCACCGTGGGTTTCCTGGGCTACCTCAAGTGGGGTGATGATGTACTGGGTAGCCTGACTCTTAACCTGCAGCCTGGCAGAGTGTAAGTCTACCATTTTTACAGCCAGTGATGTTCTGAAATGTCTATTTCTTTCCGCATTCTACTGGGATGGACAAAGACAGCATGACAGCTGTTGTGTGACATTTTTGATCGTCTGCTGTCGGCCGGTCTTGAACACTGTTGGAAGTTTACTTCCTTTGGTAATAAATAAATATTATTACAGTTCATATATATCTAAACAGATGTGTAATTTCGCAGGCTGAGCAACGTGGTCCAGGGCCTGATTGCTCTGGCGATGCTATTCACATACCCGCTTCAGTTCTACGTGCCGGTCGCCATCACATGGCCGGTACTGCGCAAGAAGTACGCCGCCACCCACCCCGTCGCTAAGGAGCTTGGATACAGGGCCCTACTGGTTTTACTCACCTGTAAGTAAATTTTAATGAAGACAGAATATATAGGCGACCGGTATCATATTGGTTTATCCGTTAACACCACATCACCATGCAAAATGCTATAGATCTGATCTGTTAACGTAGACATATCAAATATTGTTGGTTCAGTTAGAGAAAAGTATCACTACTATTACTCATATTAAATTATGTTTTATTGCAGTTGTCCTGGCTGAATCCATCCCGGAGCTGGGCCTCTTCATATCGCTGGTGGGTGCCGTCAGCAGCACTGCCCTGGCTCTCATGTTCCCCCCGCTCATCGAGCTGGTCTCCCAGTCACAGAAGCCCGGCGGCATCCCTAAGTACATGATTGTCAAGGACTGCTTCATCATCATCCTGGGCCTGTTCATCTTCGTCACTGGCACCTACGAGAGCGTTGCCTCTATCATCAGGGCGTTCAAACAGTAAATTAGTTTTAGTCTTATTTAATGGAGTATGTGTGTTCGTAGTTGCGTAATCAGTATCAAAATATTTATAGATATCAATTTGCTCACAATTGTAATAGGTATTTTCTCAAATTGTGAGGTAGTTTAAGGCTTTCGATGTTTACCTACCACAAATATTTATCTATCGTTGAAATTTCCAAATTTTATTTACAATAAAAAGAATCTATTTATGTATGAATATATATGTCACTATTTACTAATATATATTGACACTTGATGCTGAAAGTATATCTTTATTTATTGACAGATGGTATTAAGAATACCTGATATTATCTATATTAGCATATTTTTAAATAAATATCTCTCTGAAACATTCGAATTTGTGTGTAGAGATAGGTGGTCTCTGTGTGATCTTATTTCTATTAAATAATTAATGTATGTGGATAGTAACGTGTCGTCTCTAAGCATTTATTCTTATAGATAAGCTTTGTTGCCAATGAATACAGTACCTTATAGCAGGAAGTACCAACACGACATAATTTTGTTTATGATTTTGAAGATTTAAAAATATTTTGCTAAAGAATTATATTTACTCTTGTTACCTTTATCAAAGAACTAGAAGAAATATATCTAAAGCCAAAGGTTAACGATTCTCTAAATAGTTTTGCTTTTAAAAGCTCTATATTAATGTATGTGGAATAGATTGGATGTTAAATAGTAGTAGCCATTTTGAAATCAATGTTAGGAAAAACTACATAAAGACGTACAAATACCAATGTTTTATTTTAAGGGATTGTATTTTATTAGGTTTATTTTTCTTAGTTTAATTAATTATTAGTTTCTATAAAACATGATGATGTGTAGCTGTGACAAGGACGTGATTGATTTATACAATTAAAAATAATTATAAGTTTCCTTGATTTTTCGTCGCCTTTCATGAATATTGATTATCACAATTTATTATAGTTGCGTTATTACTGTTTGTGAAATTATTTTTTAGACATTTAAGTGCAACTATAAGTTTATGTAATCTTAAATTTAAATCATGATTCTATTGTTATTTTTCTGTGATACAAGCTATTAAATAGATGTCGTAAAAAGCATGAGTTTAATTTTATTTTGACTTGATGAGGAGGCACACTTACAGATGTCAACATATCGATTGCTGCATCTGTCCAGCGTTCAGTCTATGCCAGTCAGACTTAACAAAAAACTAAAGATATGTAAGAGAATGCGTATAACAGCTCTGCCAGTTGCAGAGCTGTTATCCTGTTTGGTTGAACAATGATTTTTCAAAACAATGTGAACGTAGTAACATTGATCAATCATTTAAAGTTCCGGATATTATATTATAATTATTTGAATTAAAATTTAATTGAATTGAATTTTATTCGCGGTGCTTGGACATTGGGCTTAACTTAGCTGATGTCTTTTCATTGCAAGCACTGCAAGACAAAAGGAAGAAAAAATATTTTTGTTTCTGCCAATAGTGGAAAGAAGTTGATATTAATATATTTACATTTTGCAATTTCTGAATTGTTTCGCAGCAGGTTCCAGGACGGTCAACTGTTTTTCCTGGGCTCAACGAGCTTTAGTGCTGGGTGATATTCGTTGGTTTTAATTATGCCAACCGGCACCAAGTCGACGTTGAGCACTTCTAGAGGCTTCTAGAACGTCCTCAGAGAAAGAACCTTTTGGAAGATTAAACAGTTTTATAACCAGCCATGAATTTGATCGCGTTTGGGCAGTAGAAACTGACTTCTTTGATTTAATTATTAAGTTAAGTTTACGATACTACTAGCGACCCGCCCCGGCTACGCACGGCTGTTGTGCTGATACTAAATAGTAAATTTAGAAAAACTGAACGTTGTATAATATGTTACAGCCAAAGTGATTAATCTAGATATTATGTATACTGTCTAGCTATTATGAATAATATCTACTCAATTTGGATAAAGTGACAATTCACACAAAATTAATCACATTAACTAGCTATTATACATAATATCTTCAAAGAATTCCGGCTTGCTGAGTAGGGCCGGGCGACGTCGCGCGCCGACGTACCCGTCCGGTACTCGCAGCCGCAAGGCCTCCAGCACGTCCGGGTGGTGCACGGACCCGCGCAGCACCTGCATTACATACTTAACTAAAAACATATCTCTCCTAACTTCCAGTCTAGTGTATCCAACCATTCCTAGTACGAACAGGCTCGGGTACATCAATGGGTAATATGGGTAAACGCCATACATTTTTAAATATAAAAATCTATTAAATTTGTTTTGGATTTTTTCCACCATGAGGCTGTATTTTTCCTCATGAGGATTCCATATTATGGCACTAGTTTCCAGATGACTCCTTACAAGAGAATTGTATAAGGTTTTAATCACGCCTATGTTGTTAAAATCTTTACACTGTCTTATAATAAAGCCTAGGTTTCGAAACGATTTGCCGCATAAGTTAATGATATGCTTTCTGTAAGTCAGCTCAGTTACCATCTGAACGCCAAGGTCACGCACCTCCGTCACCCGTACCATTTCCTCTGCGTCCACACAGTACTTCTGCTGTAAAGGGGCTCGCGCACGGCTGTAACTCATCACACAACATTTCGAGACATTAAAATATAATTTATTTTGGTTACTCCATGCGACTACATTGTCAATGTCCCGCTGGAGCTGGCTACAATCTGAAGTGTCCGCTACTGACATAAACACTTTTAGGTCATCCGAACAATAAACATCTCGCTCTGCTAACAACAGCAGGGAGATCATTGATCATAATAATGAACTCTAATGGTCCTAAATTACTCCCCTGACTTATTCCTGAAAACGTGTAATAAGGCTTAGATTTTCTTCCAGCGTATTCGACATACTGTCTACGTTCACTAAGGTAACTAGGGAAAAAAATTAACAAATGAGGTGTAAATCCTATGGCTGAAAACTTATTTAATAGTATATCATTGTCCACTGTATCAAAAGCTTTCCGAAAATCAAAGTATGCGACATCTACTTGCCCCCCAGCGTCAATGACCGTTGTTGACCGACAATTATAGTTGTTATCGGATATGTCATACTTTCTTGCCGTGATGATCAATGTTATTGATCAATAAAAGTTAAGATGTAAGTAAAACCATAGCTGTGGAGCCTGTTAATATTTAAATTAAAACTATAACTAAAGTTTTTACTTAACTATCCCCGAATATATTCAAGCAGAAAGAACTACAAATTAAATTATTATTTTTTAAGCTTTTGCATATATAATATCTCTCTCTATATATAATATATGTTAGTAAATATTTAAGCTATTTATTGTACTTCACGTAGAGTTAATATTGTAAATCTATTAATTTCGATAAACGCATTTGCAAAAAATAAATAAATATACAAATTAAACAAATATAAAATAATTTAAAAAAACAAAAGCGTCAAGAATTTACCTCTTGGAGTCGCCGAGTTTCGATCCCGGGTCCTTTCGCTTGCTAGGCGAACGCTCTACCAACTGAGCTACGACTCCGCTGAAAGTATGGGCGAATTTCAGGTTCCTATGAAGTTGACTGCCTATTTTCGAAGTGGTTAACTTTGCGGAATTTATGCGTATCTATCCTTTAAAATACATGTAATGAAATAAAATAGTTTATTCTGCAATTAGGATATTGTATATCACTTTTACACGTCAGTATTTATTAAATACTAGCTGTCACCCGCGCGAAAGTCGGTTATAGCCGTAAAAATATATATATACGTTCTTTTATATACGTAATATATACAAAAACTTAACAAATTATATACTAAAAAACACTCTATAAATTGGTGAAAAATCAAAAAAATTGGTGCAGTAGTTTTAGAGTTTATCGCAAACTGACAGACAGATAGAAACGGTGGAGGATTTTGTTTTATAATATGTAGTGATTAGCAAAGAATAATGTAATAATAATATAGTGCAGCACATTGCATCGCTCTTACAATCAAGTTTAACTCATTTAAGGACCCATTTTTTCATACAACCATCTTATTATTATACTATGCTTATTGTCTTGATTTATCTGGCACGGTCCTACTTTGCTATATTATTATAATGTATTAGAAAGACAGCGTGCTGCTGGGGAGTTTGTTGCGCCGTTTCTTCTCCCGCAGCGAAAGCACAGGAAGCGGTGAAGGGTGGGCGATGGGGTGCTGTCTATTAAAATTATTAAATTATTGACGTTCGAAAAGTGCTACATTGTAGCCTAATTTGAATAAATGACTTTTGATTTTGTTTTTTTTTTGATTTTGTCTTAACTTATTCCCGATACAACGCCATCTATGGAGCACCCTAAACCGACGGGCGTGTATGAAGCGACTGATGAGTGTGGATGAAGCTAAAGTGGTATGCCAGGATCGTAGCAAATGGAAAGATGTGATCTCTGCCTACCCCCAAGGGAAAGAGGCGTGACGTTTATGTATGTATGTATGTATCTATGGAGCACAGTGTTCTATAGATAGCGCTTCAACCGCGTCCGCATGCACTGCGTTTTTTCGTTATTTCTTTTACCTCTCACCAGTTTTAATATTACAAACATATATGTTTTTATAACTAATAGATATTAAGTTGTAGTGTTTCAAAGTTTTGAAGCAGTGCTTGAAGTAAATGTTCAATTGACCATAACTTTTTATCCCCTTAACCGATTTTGATGAAACAAACAAGTTTTGACAACGCTCCTAATTATGTGTAATCCAACTGTGAAAACCGCGTTTAAATCCGTTCAGTAGCTTTGAAGTTATAACGTACCAGACGGACAGATAGACAAAAATTCCAAAAATTGTATTTTTGATTTCTATGACTCTTCTTTAATTGCCTCCTATCAGTTTTTTGGAAAAATATTAATAGTACAGAAATTCGATTTTTACTGTCTTATTATATGTATTGATATTGATCAATACAAGCAAAATACCAGAGCTTTATTATAACAAAGACATTCGCAATAGCTTTCGCATTTTAAGATAAATATAATCAATTATTCTTCGCATTTAGCAAATTATCTTTGCATCGCGTCTTACCTTCAAAGTGTTACTTAGCACACCGGGACCCTGGTAAAAATCATTTCTACAGCAATCCTGCATGTGGATTTATAGATTAGTATTCCAATCTTTAAAGATAGGATTAATGTGGTATCCTGACTATTTTATTCTGACATATAAGTGTTCTGCCTTTTAGTGAGAAAGATATGTAATTGTGATTAAAGTTATGTGATGAGAAGGGATGAGACTCAGTTGACTAAGAGAGTGATGAGTTGTTGGATGGAGAGAAAGGGGAAGGCCAAGGAAAGATAGGTGGTCTAAGGAATAATAAAGGAGTAAATGATACTGTGACGCCTGATAGGGGAGAATGGAAGAAAAAAACGTGGCGCCGAAAGTAAAATGGGATAAAAGCAGGAATGATGATGATACTTACGCCAAATTACTATTCTGACTATTAACTTATTGTCAAGCAAAGGAAATTGTCAATCTTATAAATGGATGATGGACCAAGTGTTGCCATGATAGTTATTACAAAAAATATAGGCTTTGTATCTGTGTGTTGATGTGAGAATATTATTGTCGTGTAAGGGAGGGGCACACAATATAAATAAAACCAACATTTTTGTTGATTACTTTATTATGGACTGATAATTCTAAAATACATCATCAAAAGGTAATTCCAAAGCTGACTTATCATATTGCGCTTACAGAACAATAGAAAATACAAAGCTATCATCCTTATGATATTCACAAACATAACTCGCACAACAAAGAAGAATTTAATAAATAAATAAAATACACAGGTAGACTACACGTTTACAGTTATACAGCATTTCAGTCTAAGTACCAAAACATTCCCCCTTTCTTCACTCACTCAAATTCAGTCCATAAGTTTGCCGTACTGTAAAAGTTTCTCAATATCATCTACTGTGGGCAACGACTATACAACCCCTAGACATTTCACATCTGGTAACAGACGTTTGTCAACTCAGATCTTATAAACCTTATACAGCGTGTTCAGCATTTTCGAATTAGTTTCGGCTAGTACCGTGGGCCTTAAACGTGTCATGATCTTGAAAGGGCCAGGCATAATGCAGCATCTTGCTTCGTTCCACCTCAGCTACTTGGCAGAATTGTTTTGTAGCATTAAACTAATTATTAGGCGTCTAAGGGTTGTATCGTCGTTGACTGTAACTAAACACATACACAAGAGCACCACAAATGCAACACACATAAGTAAATTAGTTGTGAACGCAAGAAAAGAAAGGTATAATAAATTATTATTATTAAAACCATCTACATTGAAGACTGGACATGCAAGTTTGAGTAAATACTGACACCATTATTGCTAAGAATAATTTGACAAGATAAGTTAAGTTTTTATCTTAATAATATTGGAGTATGTGATTGATATATTATTCACTGAAGATGGTAACTATTTTGTTGATTAAGTAGATACGTGGTGATAAATAGTTTTTTTTTGTTGCCATTACTTTGGCACTGGGCTGTAAACTGAAGCCTATGGGCAAAGATTATATAGAAGGTCTATTCCTTTTGCCTAGCCGTGATGTTGTAGTAGATAGTGATGTTACATTTCATCTATAAATGCTTTTAATGGCAGTTGTCATTAAGTACTGCTGGTAACATTTGACATTTTTAAAAGGACGCAATTTTGTTTCTGAATCTTTCGTTGACAACTTTCGTTCTGGCTAAATATATCTACCAACTGTAGGTGTTACAGTTTTTATGCACTGCATACAAGAGTAGTCAAAGTACACTCACGGTAATTTTAAGTACCTTATTGACGTAGAATAAGCAGTTATTATTTAATGAATTTGAAAAGACAACTTAAACAAATTATGTATCACAACCGTTAATTTATAATAGTTAAGTCCAGACCCTGAATACGCCGGGGTCACACTAGGGGAAAATATAAAGTTATTAAGTAATTCGTATCGCTTGCTTTAAGCTCCTAAGAATTTCGAAATATAAAAATATCACTAATATAAGTAAATTTAAATCTGGATTTAAACTAAGCAGACCAGGGAATCGTAATATTACGTTTACTGCTAGATATATCTTGTGACTACATCGTAAATATAAACAGTTGACAATCATAGCAGAGCTTGATTGAGCTACCATCTTCAGTGATACTTATAATACTAGAATACATGACTTAAGGTAAACCTGCTCCTTACACGCCGACTCGAGGGTCGTGCGTTTGTACTACACAATAAATACTAGAATATCATCAAGTACAACATTGACTTACAACCTAAGTGGTAATACTGTTTATGAGAGCATTGTTATAGAAACACATTTACACAAGCTTGTGACAGATGGCTGTGAAGATCGCAAAACGACTGTGAGAGCAGTTTGCATCCCTCTTGTATTTATCAGCCTATTAATCCAAACTCTACCCAATGACTGTGGCGCTATAGAGACATGTGAGACTTCGTTAGTTGTTCATGTAAATCCCAATATGTTTTAAGGGTTCAACATACCCGCTGTACTGATGTCCTTTTTGAGTAAACTGTTATGAAGCTATAGAAGCTATAGATTTTTTACCAAGATATTCTCTATCCTGCAGATGGCGGATATAAAAAACATCGGGACCGTTTTACACTTAACATGATAAATATGTTTCTAATAAACGCTGAATGTTTTGCGCAATTTTCCGTCATCCACTCGAAAATCATTTGCGGCAATGACACAACAAGTTTCGTTACATTTTAATTAATATGGCCACAAAAATATTCTTTCTCCGAAAAGTCAAACTTCTCATTAGACGAATCGACATTCAATAAATTTATAATTTTCTTGAATCGTGATTTTCGAGAAGATTCTATTATACCAAAAATTTTCACAGCTCTATTTTCTCACTACATAATAATAATTGCGAGAATTCGAGGAATTACACACATTAATATTAGACACTACGACACGAAGTTTTATAATATTAAAATGGATTACAATCTAGGTTTCTTATCGTACTTAGCCCAATTAACTTACGATAGTAATGGACCGATGGGTCCGGAAAATTCGTAATTTTTAAAGATTAAATACGAGTACACGTAAGAGATAGTTGAATACCACGAAGAAAGAGACAGATTTATAAATATAATAATGTCATTAGACAAACACTACGGGTGTGAGCGCACCACTATCCTAATGTAAGTTATAAATATGTTAGCCTAGCAGTGCATATTGATAAGAGAGGAACTTAAACGCGTTTTGCTAGTACCTATTCCACCTATCACACTGATATGCATCTCAGGATTCCTGAAGTAGCCTTGCCGGCACCGTCAATGTGAACCTACCCAACCCGTCGAAAGCTTCCCGCTTGTTTATATACATTTCCTACATCATCGATGCTTCTTTCGCCATATCGCTAAACACGTCAAATTCAATAAAAAGGCGGACTTTTTACAATTTATACTGTAAAGTAATACTACGCGTAAAATACCTTAGTCTAGTGCCTTATGAACTAACATTTTAATTGCATTGACTCTCCGTTGTAGGGATAGCTTTTTGGGACACGGGGTGTCCAAGGGACATCACAGTCATCTTCTGCGCGAACACGTTGAGAGTGTGAGGTGCGACACTCGGCCGCGCAGGAGAGGACTGTGACGGGTACTACAACTAATGCTCACGCCGCATGTTCCACGTCCACTCACACTCTGATCTACACATGCCTGCAAAGAGAGCCACCACGAAGTGACTGGCTCACCCGCAGGACATGTGTCACCAAAATGTGAGTGCACGCCAACATCATCCATCTCGAACCCTTTTCAAACTAAAACTAGATCACTCTTAACATAAATAACTCTCGAAAATGTAAAATAAATAAGAGATTTTAAACAACGGCAATTTTGAAATCAATTAAGTACGAAATTGTAACTTTCACTACCTTACATTAAAAATGTGTAATAAAGCACATTCGATAACAGCTTAAACAGAATAAATTCAATAAATAAAGGACAAGTAAATTAAAGGCAGTGTTTAAAGTAAATAACAATACTGTCACTATTAATATAAAACTTGTTTCTATATTTCTATTTGCAACAAATATAAATTGCTCTTGAAGACCTCAGACTTGCATTTCTCTATATATCTAATGGGGCTGGCACAGTACTACTATTGAGATGTGTTACTTTTGTTGTTTTCTATTGAAATTTAAAATCGTTTATAAATATCTAACTATGTTATCGAAACAGTTATTCTGGCCTGTGAAAGGAGTTATTAAATCGAGCAGATTTGTTGTTATTTTGCTCAGCCAGTATAGATGGACAAATTTGTACAAACCCACGCCAATACTAATTAAGGTTTAATCTGGTGTTCTGATGTTTAGTATATTATCTCGATGAGTTATAAGGTCGAGAGGCAGGGCGTGGGTAATCGTAGACGTGAACAAAAGTATCATCAGCTCACAGGATCGGTTAAGATCAACCATTCTAACAACAAATCTGTGCACAGCAAAACAAGAATTTAGCTAGTCAACAACACAATACTAACAGACAATTTAGAACAAGTCCAATTAACGGTCAACGATTGCAATATAAGATTAAACACACAGGTCAGCAGCCACCGTCAGCTTGTTGTAACAAGACAAGCGGGCGGCGGGTGCTCGAGTGTGTGGTTATTCCTGTCATCATTAACATACATGGTGGAGGCACGCGAAAAATGCCATAATAAGGAAGCGCTGTAACGGTTTGACTGTATCAACCACAGAATTATATCTGTACGGTCATAGCGGGCATACCCATCGGCGCCCAAAGGTATCGAGACCCTATTGTATTTATGCTATGACCCCGACATATTTACGCATACATCGCAGAGTCAAACCTAGATGGTCGTCTTAACCTAATTCATAAGTAAATGTGCGCGCATCATAGAATGTACAATTATAACCTAGCAATTAAACGTAACACCCGTGTTTTGAATCAAACTATATATGAATAAATAATTTGATTGCAAAAAACGCGTAAATAAACCCTAGCTTAATTAACTTAATTATAATGTACAGAAATTATGATGACATACTAATTCTAGAATGTGATTATGAGTTCCTACCTAGCTAATCGTATGAGATAAATTTTGTTGTAAAATAATTTATATTGTAAAAAATATTTTACAATATAAATTATTATTAGCATTATGAACCTAATATGATGTTTAAAAATACAATGAACGCTTAATAAATTTTGAATCATTTATATTTCTCTCTGACTCCAATACCTATTTTTACATAAATTTTGAATTTTCTTACTAATCAAATAGCTGCAGTTGGGGCAACCAACTTCATACAAGGTGTTATGTATGTAGCGATATATTACTTAATGATAATAAGAATGAATACAGATCGGGCCTGTTGTGTAGTGGTTTACCGGACTGTAATAGCGGAGATCTTGGGTTCGATTCCCACCCAGAACAAATGTTTGTGTGATGAGCACGATCATTTGTTCTGTCTGGGTAATACATCTATGATATGTATGTATTTAGAAATATATAAGTATGTTTATCAGTTGTCTAGTACTCATAACACAAGCTGCTCGTAAAAATTGAGAATCGATGGCGTTTTGGGAATTTTGAGGAATATTTATTATTTATTGTAACTATTTAATTTATGGGTCTTCTTGTCGTCAATTTACACATGGTCTCTGTTGTCTTTCCATTGATGGTGTATGGAGTATAGGTTATTCGGAATATAGTATTTGTTTTTTTAAAGTTGGCATAAAATCTTATCCGATAAGTGACCAGTACCCATGTGTAAAGCAGCTGTTGGTCAAAATGCTGCAAAAAGTGTGACAAGACAGACAGAACTTGAATTTTGAAATATATTGAGACTAAGTAATCGAAAGAGATTATTTATTGATGGTCAATTTACTTGTAAGAAACAAGTAAATTGACCATCTTTAAAAAATCTAAAATTTACTGTGTTATGTAGTGACAACTTGATAAGCAGATGTTAAAGTTTGAATCACACTAGTTTGGAAAAGCACTGGTGTAGTGTGTAAGGCATCAGTTGGTTTTTATTAGAGGCCAATGTGACATGAGATCTACTTCATCGCCGCAGTAGGTGGTGGCGGCGGTAAAGGTGTATTAGACATCTCTGAATTTCTGAGCGGCCGATGCGGTGTCCTTGTACTAATAATTATAAATACATACATATAATAAATGATTCAGCATGATATAATACGATAAAATATTATAAATACATAAACTTAACGGAACAATATATTATGCTTAATAATTAATAAAATCTGCTAACACAGTAACGTAGATAAATCATCTGTTGGTTAGCGTCTCGATACCTGTGAACACGGCTATGTCCGCCACACCGCACCATCTATACTTAGCGCTATAATAAACATCTCTAAGTACCTAATACACAATAAATATTGAGTCAAAACAAAAGTCACCCATACTGTAATTAATCAATCAGAGCATCAAAATTACTGCACTTGTAAATTTTATTTTGTATCAAAAGCAATTAAATGCCCGTAATGGCAGTGAAACTTTACCTATTGTGGACACGAAATATAACGTCTATATATTTGTGATATCTTAAATTATGCACAATATTATTGTGTAATAATAATCATGGGTAATGACGAGAGTTGTGGCGACTATCGACTGCGGCCACGCCTGCCACGGTCGGCAGCGGGCTGAGCTTAGCGAAACTAATTTATTAAAAACCGGGACCATTTCTTTTCGAGCTAAATCATTACTTTAATGTTATATTAAAATTAATCTTAAGTCACTAGTGTCAGACTGCGAGGTTTGTCGATTAAGTAAAAATAAAGCTTTTCGCGCAACCCGCCGGAGAGCGTACGGCAGCGAGGTCAGTCGTTATATATTACACGCCTAGTGGTCACAACTCAGATCACTTTGTAAAAGCACGTGAATGCCAACAATATAAATAATAATAGAGAAAACTATCCCATACTGTACACTTATATACTACGCCTTAAATACGCCTTAACTACGACTCCTAAATTTACACATATCCTAATATCCTATCCTATGGAATCACAAAGTACTGACTATATATTTAAATACATATTATTATGTACAGGGTTAGGCGAATTTGTTGGCCAAATAATCTGACTCGTAACGAGGTTATTGCCCACTCAGCACTAAGGTGCAGTGGAGCATTCGGCTCCCGTGCGCTGAGCGAAGGAAGTTATCGGAGGTTCGAGTATAATTCAATAAGTACATATCTCGAGATCTCTCCGTAACCGGGCGTATCGCACTGTGCCGGGGGCTCGTTATTAATTGGCTGGACAACGTAACTGTCGTGAAGACATGCACGCGCCCGCAGGCGGCGCTGCTGACTGCAGATATCTGGTTGTTAGCGACATCTATGTTATTGAGTTAGACGGTACTAGGTATCTAAGAGCGCCATCTATGTTATTGAGTTAGACTGCAGTCGGTATCAAATACGTTCTGCAATTTGTAACAGAATTTTTCGAAAAGTGATTAGAACGAGAAAGTTGCCCAAAAAAAGGATGTTATTTTTTAATTTATGTCAATCTGCTAAATTTCTTAGCAATATTATGTATTCAAGTAATTTTGAATTTCGTCAATCACGTTGTCATACCAAACCGTCAGATTAATTGTTTACAAATAATGACCTAACTGGTAGTCTCTAGCCGGGTGTTGAGCTTATCACTGGATATTTACCTCCATATGATAGCTACGTTGGGATCGTCTTCTATGATCTGGTCGAGGGTCGGGAGATCGATGCGGGAAAGGCAGCAGATCTCGTCGACGCAGTGGCGGCCGGTGAACAGGCGCCGGATGCCGAGCACCGGGTCCATGCGGCTGCTGAAGCCGTTGGGGCGCGCCGGGTTGCGAAGGAACACCGGGTACCTATTTACAATTTTCAGCTATGAGCTCTAGTCCTAACACCTGATATGACGAGACTTACTATAAAATTTCGCGAACAAAAATCTAGGATGTATGCTACAAGAAAAAATAGCTTGATTTAGGGTTTGGCTGTTAGTTTTTTTTTTTAATAGGTTCAAACCCAAGCTGTTATAGTACAATTTCCTCAATATACTTTCGATTCTGAGAAACTTGAATTCCACATTAGTGTCTCAGTAACTTACAAGTAAGCAAACACTTTGCGAGCGAAAACAGGATAGCTTCATGCTTCCCTCTCAAAAATCATTGAATCTGTCATAGTCATATGGTTTCGAATGGTGTTCTGAACAATCCTTACCGTTTAAGACATTTGATGAGCCCGTGGAGCTGCGCGTACACGACGAGGCGTCGTATATCGAACGCAGGTCCGGGCGAGTTTGATGCTCGCTCGCAGACAGCCCGAAGGGTCGTGCCCTGCTGCAGCGAGCATAGTATCTCCAGGACGTCAGAGATCGTCGGCTGTGGATACGGAAGGGGTTTAAGATACTGGTAGCGCGGTAGGCCCAAAACAGGTTACTTCATATTTCATTTATGGTGTAAGACAGTTTGTAAAGATGATCATGTGAGGATGAGAGATGATGTCATGCTACCTATTACTAGAAGTAAGGCTATATAATTCATGTAACAATTAGAGTATTAAATGATGCTTGGACCTATCGAGACGTATTATTAATTATCACCCGAACCGAGTCCTTACACATTTTGTAATATGAATATGTTTTGTCTATGGTTATTTTTTGACGTTTGAATAGACATACATAGTGACCAATCCTGGAAAAATAATTTGATAATTGGTCAGATAAGTATTAACTATCCTACGAGCTGTTCAACAGAAATGACCAGCAAGATACTCAAACTCCTATTATATCTGAAGCCAGAAGTAAGGATAAACCATTTTATATAAAGGAACTGCTAAGAAAGTCCAACTTGAACCACCTATGAGACCTATAAGTAGTAAGCTATCTTATTAAGAACACGCGGCAAGAAACTCTTACTCTATGAAAACTATATTATGTACCTACATAAGTATGAGCAATCTCTAAAAAAGAATCAGTAAGGACCTGAAACTCCATTCACCTATTGAAACTATAACTTCATAAGAATGAGCTATCCTAAAGAAGAATCAGTAAGAATCTCCAACTCCATTCACCTATTGAAACTATAACTACATAAGAATGAGCTATCCTAAAGAAGAATCAGTAAGAATCTCCAACTCCATTCACCTATTGAAACTATAACTTCATAAGAATGAGCTATCCTAAAGAAGAATCAGTAAGAATCTCCAACTCCATTCACCTATTGAAACTATAACTACATAAGAATGAGCTATCCTAAAGAAGAATCAGTAAGAATCTCCAACTCCATTCACCTATTGAAACTATAACTACATAAGAATGAGCTATCCTAAAGAAGAATCAGTAAGAATCTCCAACTCCATTCACCTATTGAAACTATAACTACATAAGAATGAGCTATCCTAAAGAAGAATCAGTAAGAATCTCCAACTTCATTCACCTATGGAACCTTAAAGAGGAAAACCAATAAAAAACTAAAACTACAACCTATAATCTATGAAACCAAAAGGTTACTATAACTTATGCTATGAAGAAGAAGTGGCAAGTAACTCCTACTCCGAAAAAAAAAAAACAGAAATACGGACAAGCTATCTGATATAAATGAAAGCAGCAGGAAATGTAACTCTAATAACCTAGGATCTAGACGTAACAGGCTATCTTGTAGAAAAGAACCGGCAAGAAACTCCAACTCCAACAACCTATATGTAAATATCAGCTGTCCTTTGAAGATCAAACCTATGTCTAAATTTCATTGAGAAGAACCGCAAAGAAACTCCAACTGCATTACCTATAAGTACACAAGATAAAGTATCCTAAAAAAGAATCAGCAAAAAACTTTCAAGTTCAATCACCTATGAAACCTTTAAATAAATGAAGATCAAATCCTAAGTTCAAGATAAATTATTGAAGAAATTCGCAAGAAATTCCAACTCCATTGATCCATTCACCTAAGAAATCTATAAGTAATTACTAAATATAAGTACTAACCTTCTCCTTGCAGTCATTGCCCTTGGATATGAAGGTGAGGCAAGACTTCTGGAGTTCGAGATCACTGAACAGACGGCTCAGATTGGGCGTGGCGCGGTACATGTTGCCGAACTTTAGGATCGGGATCAATGTTACCTGAATACGAAATGAAAATTAATTAATTAATGAAAGTCTGAAAAACTAATTAATGAAAAATTTAAAGTCACTTTTTTGAGCCAAATAGAGTTCACCGGCCTACCCAGAGAAGTAATATCGAAAACTCAGGGTATAAACAAATTTAAACAAATCTTTTATTTGACAAAATTTTATACGAGACGTAAAAGTAATAACTTACCACGCCATAGTAAACCAGGTTCTGAATGCAGGACTTGACGAGAGTCTTCTCGACGTTAGTGTCGGCTGCAATCTTTGAAACGTGGTTGTACCCATCCATAAAAGGCAGGAGCTGGAAACAACGCAACTGTATTCGCAAAACAACTTCCGAATCTCAGAAATTATACCTCAGAAATCAGATATTATATACGGTGTGTCGAATCGCATTCGAGCAGCAATCTAATTAATTAAGCAAGAATTTCCATATCTGTAATTAATTACGTAATCTAATTGGCAAGCCATAACACGTTAATTAGTCTTAATATGCACCGCGGTGACCACAAAGGCATTCGGCATGTGGGCTATATAGCTAATACTTACTACTTATGGTCAAAACAGAAGTCGGCTAACACAATGAAACTGATTTAAATTTTGAAACAACTGTACACAATCAAAATCAATGAGTTCTGCTGCTTTGTCTGGCAAAAAAATACCTTTAAAAGTACAGTTAAGACGTACTAAACACTATAATGTCTATAATTATGCCTCTGAAAAATATTAGCATCGTAAATCAGATTATGTTAATCAACTTCTGTTACTTACAATAAGTACGCAATAAACGCACCTGTCTAGTTGTGAGGTCCCAATCGGCCTCCATGTCGACTTCGAAAGGTTCCTCGTCGTCGACGTCTAGATGCTCCTGGCTCTGTATGTTCTCTGAGCCTTTTGACGCCGCCGCACGTCTAGGACGACCAGGCCGCGGCAGACCCACCGACGCGATCAATACGGGCACGTGGTGATCGTATACGGGTGGTGGGTCTTTCCTGACCTCTAGCACTTTTAGGTGCATTACTGTGTCGCCCTCTGTCGAGATTCGGACAACGTTAAATGCTGTTTTGTTTCACAGTTGGTAAATAGCTCAGCATAAAGTATTCGCTTATTGAAAATTCTATTAGGTATTTTAATTGATAATTTGTTTGTATTACGCGCGTGTAGCATAGCTAAGTTAGCAGATTAGAGATAACGGGAATAAAATTCTATTCAACGATTACTAATATTTGCATTGCGAGCCTAGCGAAGAATTATAAGTACCGATCACACATATTAGTGCGCATATTACTATTCAGTCCGTTGGCCTTTTATAAAATGGTCAAATACCTTTAAATCAAAACAAATCGTTGTAAACATGTGGAAATATTATACCAACATGCGTACGAAGATAGATAAAATCATTAGAAGAAATCAATCCGATAACAAAAACATGAATTGTTGTGTAAACACACAACGTCATATCATCTTACGATCAAGTAATTTGCGATACGCGATGAGGTAAGTAATAACAAAACTTCGCATTTTCAAATCTATATACGTCGCTTTAGCTAATTACTATTTCGATAAATAAATTAATGAACTAAGCACGTAACGCAAGTTAAAGCACGAAAACATTCAAGTCTTTTCGATAACTTAGTGCATAATAACATCTCACTTCATTTCAAAAAGTTGCAGCATGATTGTTAAGTACGTATAAATCAATCGGATTCGCAAAATTGCAAAGTTTTTAGGACACATTACAAATCGCTTTAATATTAGCTGATAGCAGCCGACTGGGGTAAAACAAATTATACGATACAGTTATAAAATTGATGAAAACCTATTAGTTGATCAGATATAAATCCGTATTGCAGCATTTTATACAATCATACATCCATACGATGGATCAGTGCAGACAGCGTAAATAATCAACATCAAACATGAACATCAAAGTACTAGAATCCGGCGTCCAATTAGTTAGTGTATCGACGTAGCCGGCGGCCACCCCTCACCCTAAATTGAACGCGCTCCTGCTTTATTTTGAATAGAACGAAATTTCGTAGTTAGGTA
The DNA here is from genome assembly GCA_941860345.1 of Chrysodeixis includens. Lineage (NCBI taxonomy): Eukaryota > Metazoa > Arthropoda > Insecta > Lepidoptera > Noctuidae > Chrysodeixis > Chrysodeixis includens. The sequence continues at coordinate 19,146,417 of OW796090.1, read as the reverse complement.
TATTCGGTTCCCCTTCTAGCTTAGCTCTCGCTCGCCCCTGCGAACCCCGGCGAGCCTGTCCCTGTCTGTCTGGCTAGGGTGTCTGGAGTGCATCAGTTACATATACGTACAGATTTATATCTGATATATTCGCGCATGGCGGTCGGAAGGGTTGTTTAACGATACTCACCGACAAGCGTGGCTTTCCGATGCGTATTAAGGTCATGAAGAAGATGTGCCAGCAGGGTTGGTAGCTTAGTAGACCCGCTGGACACAAATCTGGTTTCTTCCTCCATTATGGTCTGTTAAAAATATGCTAAATTGTACCAAGTTGCATATCCTAGGGCCGACATGTGGCGCATGGTGGTGAATGGCGGACATGTCTGTACACCCCGGCGCATGTAAAATGACCACGTGTTTGGGGGACGCGACGGCCATTTTGAACACGATGCGTCCCCAGACTGAATTTGGTATTTATAGCTATAGAATCACGTGAATATTGATTTTAGTCGAGCCCAATGCAAAGTCTAGCGAATCACAAGAACTCGTTGTATGATATCATTTTTGCTGACTAACAGACAATGCAATTCTAGTCATTAGATGCTAGTAGATGATTGTAGATAGATTTTATTAAATTTGTCTAGATTAAGGCAAATTATTAATCATTTTAAGCATTTTGGCGCCACGTGGTTTGTCATGGACTAGAAAACCATATAAGATTTCTTTTGTTAAGCGATCTACATGTTAAGTCCTTTCATTTTATGATATGATTTAGCGTCAAGGATTTAGAAATTTTCAAATACAAAAGGAGAGAAGATAGTAGCAGTTGTTGTGCCGTGAAGACACGTGGAAATCTTGGACATCAGTCTAACAGTATTATTCTGGTTATTAGACTAGGATTGCATTGCAGATAAACTGTTAAATTTGTCTAGATTAAGGGTAATAATTTACCATTTTCAAGCATTTTGGCGCCACGTGGTTTGTCATGGACTAGAAAACCATATAAGATTTCTTTTGTTAAGCGATCTACATGTTAAGCCCTTTCATTTTATGATATGATTTAGCGTCAAGGGTTTTGAAAATTTCAAATACAATAGGAGAGAAGATAGTAGCAGTCTTTGTGCCGTGAAGACACGTGGAAATCTTGTACATCAGGCCTAACAGTATTATTCTGGTTATTAGACTAGGATTGCATTGCAGATAAATTATTAAATTTGTCTAGATTAAGGCTAATAATTTATCATTTTCAAGCATTTTGGCGCCACGTGGTTTGCCATGGACTAGAAAACCATACAAGATTTCTTTGTTTAGCAATCTACATGTAATGATGCTTTGATTTTATAACATGATTTAACGTCAAGAAGGACTTTAAAATTTCAAATACAAAAGGAGAGAAGATAGTAGCAGTCTTTGTGCCGTGAAGACACGTGGAAATCTTGTACATCAGGCCTAACAGTATTATTCTGGTTATTAGACTAGGATTGCATTGCAGATAAATTATTAAATTTGTCTAGATTAAGGCTAATAATTTATCATTTTCAAGCATTTTGGCGCCACGTGGTTTGCCATGGACTAGAAAACCATACAAGATTTCTTTGTTTAGCAATCTACATGTAATGATGCTTTGATTTTATAACATGATTTAACGTCAAGAAGGACTTTAAAATTTCAAATACAAAAGGAGAGAAGATAGTAACGGTCTTAGTCGGCTATTTATTGTGCCGTTAAGACACGTGGAAAATTTCGTATATCAGGCTACGTTTTGCAAGTGAGTTGCAAATAATGAGTATTATCAAACTTTTTAGTTATGAATTTACATTTTAAGTAGAATGAAAACTTTGTATTAAGTATTTTTTTCCAATTTACGGTTTTAAAGATGGGCCCACGTGGCTTCGATCTTTCAGTTAATAAAATGTGAACAGTTTACTAACGGAAAAATCGAAGCCACATTTTATTTGGTTTAAAATAATTAATATGCAAGATTAAACATTATTGCCAATTTCATTAGTCAAATAAACATACTCGTATTTTGTCACGATAAATATTAAGGGCCTAACAATCAAAATCCAACGATTCTTGTGATATTATTCAGATTTCAGTGGCGAAATTGGAAATGCAATGCGGTAAAGACTAATGGCACCACGTGGCTTTGTACGCGTTGAGCCGCAATTTCAATATTGGGTACAATAAAATTTTCATAGGTACTTATTCAGCACTATTGTGTTTAGGAATTATTCCTAAGCACGAAACTGTATAAGCAATTACGATCGTTTTATTGTACCTAACATTTAAAATGCGGCGAGAACAAAGCCACGTGCTCGCACTAGTCTTTCCCGTATTGAATTTATCATTTTTATCATTTGAAATCGAATAAACTCATGAATCAATAGCTTTTTGATTACTAGACGCGTAATAATTATCGTAACAAAATTACGAGAATCTTAATCCGACTTACTATATCAATAATGTTAATCTCAGATATGTTTTTAAACAAACACAATGTCATAACATTGAGCTAAACATGTATTTTATCAATTTTCATGTGTTGCTTTTAAATGCTATTTATATCGTAACATTGTAAAAATCTTTTGTAATCATTTTATTGGTTTTTACAAAAGACTTCGTATTAATAATGCCTTTGTTAAGGGATGCTTTATTAATATTTTGATAATTTTAGTGATGAGTATTTTTATTGAATTTCTCATCAAGTCTAAAAAATTCAATCTGTTAATTAAAAGGTTTTTATTTATTATTTTTGGAACCTTTGTGTACAGACATGTTTTGTTGAAGTAAATCCTAACATTTAAAAAGACAGACCCTATACACTGAAAAGAATAACACACAAATACAAGTATTAAGAAAATTATAAAAGGTAGGCTGCTGTGGCAACTCCATCACCAACTGCATCCTAAAGAAACATATTAAAAGAACAATAGAAATCATCAGCTTTCAGCTCCTAAAGAGATACATATAAATTGCTCCCGGCTGCCTCCACAGGATACCTATGAAACCTAGGAACCTAATCTAGACTTACCAGGTGCTCGCCAAGCTTTTTGACCACTGGCTCGTACTGCACGGTCTTGGACCAGCTGTCACACACGAAGCACAGGTTGAACAGGTACACATTCCTCTCATATCTCGGGTTGTCTATCCGTATAGGGTATCCCACAATCTTGTGGCCAAGGGCATTACTGAAAACAAACAATTGTATTAGAATATGATTTTAACACCAGCTAAAGTTGGGTAAGAACTGAAATTAATATTTAAATTTTAAGTAAAAGATTTTTAAATTAATAAAAATCATAGTATTTAACACAATAACATTAAATTACTCACTAGTTATAATAAACAATCATGAATCACTGACTCTAAATTAAAGTAACGGTTTGAAATGAAACAAAGGAAAAATTCAAGTTATACTCACATTGTCATAGTACATTTCTGGATCTGAGGTTTTGGAATGATGTATGCACTTATTGAATCAAACACATCTTTGGATATGTAGTCTTCCGGAAACTATGACCAAAGCATAAATGATATTAGAACTAGACATGATTAATGAATTTAAATGACTGCACTGAGAGAGGAGAGAGAGCAAAGTGGAGACAACCTGCTAGCACGAGCCCTGAGCTTCATCTGAACCGCCGAAATGTCTGGGCACCGAGTATCTGTCGCGCACGTACGCGATGTATAGCACTGTCTAGACGCCCTATACACCTACAGGTACAGGTACAAACCATTAGATCAATAATCCACAGATCATCATATACACTGTATACGTGTGTGCATTCCGGTGCAGTTTTGATGCGCAGTCATGAAAAACGCCCTACACATTGAAAATTAAACAGGTTATCGACCAAATTATAATTTGACCTTACATAAATAGTGAGTCATACCTGACAGGAAATCTTTGGGCCAGCCACGGGGTGAAACTCGCCAAGGAATATGCACCGGATAGGTCCTTCTCGTCCGCAGCCTTCGTAGTAACGCGTCTCCATCATTTTAGTGGACATCAAGCCTTTTTTTCCGTTTGCGCCGTCCTCATAGTCTAACTGACTCAATACGTTTAGGCGTTGTCCCACTTGCATTTGATAAGTCTTAGCGACTTATCATAATAATAAAAGTTATAAAAAAAAATAACTGGCACAAAATAAAATGTAAATGAAACAAATCCCGATTTATAATATTTATGAACGTGTGGTCATTTTTGACGGTTTGTTTGTTTTTAATTTTTTTATAAATAATTAGCTGATTTGGAGACATTGTCGTTTTAGCTTTGCTACATAATAATTATTTTTATGGTTTGTTTTATTATATTACTAAACACAAGAAGTAATCTCTTTACACAAGAATATTTTATTAATTCACAAGTTAGTCGATATTTAACAATTACTATTTTTAAATTGCGATTCAAAGTATGAAGTACTTAGACAAGCATTGTTTTTATCCACCGCATGAATAAATGAGGCAACTTCACCAGTGGCGCAATGCTACCACCGTAACAGAAAGTGGTCAAGTGTGTTCATCGTTATACAGTAAATTGGTTCTGCAATATAATTTAACTATAACGATTAACAGTATTAGCCGGAAACGGAATGAATAGCTTTTTTTTTATTAAAATATACACAAAGCAATAACAGTGTTGGTTTCGGTCAATTACCGAGAATTTATAAGGTCCTAATTCGTAAGCAATTGCATTGTTTAGTGAAATATCGGTTAGAAATGTAATACAATTTACGTATGTGTTAACTAACAATGTTCTAAAATTTTATATTGAATACGGGTTCAAAGCTTCACTTCTCTTATAAGCAGTGAACTCTAAAAGTTTTCATTCCTTCGGTTGGCAGCATTGTAAACGATGTTGCCATGTTCTTCGTTTCCCAAACTTGTTGTTTAAATGAAACTTATTAGTAGTCATCGCTGTTATTATTTTATTCGTAATTCATTTAAACTTATTAGAACGGTTATTACCACAACATTCTTTTGGCATGCCTATTTCAGATGGTACTCAGTGCTTTGCTGTGACGCAAGATGGCGTAATAGTCTACTTCAAGGCGAATTATTTACAACGAACAATTAATTTAACATGAGACATTTGTAGAACTGTCTGGTTTGCTTAGACCTCTAATATAAAATTGTTAATTACTGTCAATAAGAAGGTGATTATTCAGATTTGGATTTTTAAAAAGTTCATAAAGTTTGTTACAAAAAAAAAATACCTACCTATTACATACTATCGTTTTATTTTTATCTGAACATTGGAGACGGATCGATAGGGATTTACCAAATCCAGTGTTCCGGAAAAAGTACCTACTAATGATTTGGCTGTTACCTTAACATACGTCATGGCTGGCTTTTAGTGAGCAGCCAAATGCCTTGAATAATTGATGATAGGTTTTACATTGCGACTACAGTTTAACAGTGTACGGCCAATAAGCGAAATGGACTGTAAAAGGTTCTGAATTGATGAATTTCTTTGTTTTAAAATAATCGGTGGGTCTGTTTTTGTGCTGTAGGTTACATAAATCAAATGGATTCATAGAAACGTGGGTAAAACATGACAGTAGAGTAGGAACATTAATTTATTGGTACTGTCAAGAAAACAAAATATTGTGAGTATTGGAAAGCTCAATATTTTTTTTATAGTTAGTATAGTAGATAATACGTCCTCATGTGGACGGTTTAATACTTTAGAAAAGCAGTATGTAATTTTTGAAACCTTGATCAGAATTTAACTATCTATATAATTGTCAATAGTATGTACCTACTTTGTCAGAGTTCGTTACATATTTTTGAAGCCTTGTACAAAATTAATGTTGTAGAAATATAATCGTCTCTACATTATCTGACACAGTAACTTACCAAAAGCTTATTGTTGGTTCGAGTGGTTTTATTGCCTTATACGAAAAAAGGTGGGAAGAAGGTACAACTAGAACGACTTTTTTTAATAATTTGGGGTATGGGCAGGGGAATGATGATGACGATGATGATGATGATTCAGGGAAAAAATACGTGTGTAATATTATCTGTCTGACGGACTAATTTAATTTTTACCATTTCTTACTCAATCGATCTTTCCAATTACGAACTGCGCAAGCGATCAGGACGAAACACGAGCCCGTTTGTAGCACGATCAACAAAGTATTCGTAAAATCATAATGATGTTTAATGTAAATCAATAATTACAAAGTATAGAGCTTTAGAATTAGAAAATATGTTATTTTCTATAAATTTTATCGCTTTGAAACGAATTAATTATTCAGTAGCAGTCGTTACAGGTGTTCTGATGGCGCTTTAGTTTTGTGCAATTTTCGGTTGTCGTAAATCATACTACGTTATGAAAAATGATGACAGTACATAAATTACACCAATGTTTTATTGCTTCTAGCATCAGGTGACAAAGTACTTACTGTTAGTGCATTTGTTCGCGGTTTGGTTATTAAGTAGGTAAAAAAAAAAACATTTACAGCACAATAATATAACTATTCATGTTTTATAAAAGTAACACAATAGTTTGATATCCCACATGGCCAAAAACTGAGAGGGTGGTTAAAACTGGACCTTATACACTAAATTACTTTTGGCTAATTTTGGCATTTGTTAAAAACTACTAAATCATACTACCTACCATTATTTTAGCGTCATACTATTTTATACGTCTTTATGAATGTACACTTAGCAAGTAATTAAACTGATTGAAGTCTGTAAATAAGATATAAATACCTTTAACATGCAATAAAGAGGATATCTGAGATGGATCGTCGAAACAAACCGAGGTCAAAGTTCTGTCTAGACATACATTAGTCAAAGAGACAAATAGACGAAGAATTTTGACACCAAAGGTAAGTTCAAATGATAACAAAGAAACTTCAATATTAACTACATAACTATGTACGTTTGACGGGCAACGCTTTGAAAACAAAGACGGCGCGGATAAAAGGGACGAACGCTGAGATAAAGGGCAGGGGCGAAAGGAAAATCACTTTTTATTATTGTCGGCCCTAAGCACGAGAAAAGTACAGGTGAGTATAAAAACGTGCATTTCTAGATGCGGATATTTTACCAATATAGACTGTACCTACATAACATAATACTTAAGCTTCGACTTTTTTCAAACAATTCGGACATTTTACCTATGCAGACACTTACTATAATACTTAAGCTTCGACTGGTTTCAAATATCTACCCAAACAATTTATATAAAGACCGCATTAGTTTACTTGGCTCAGCAACTGACCATTATTTTAATTGTTTTAGGTTCGAATCCTGTCTCTAACCTAATACCTAGGTTATTATAAGCATAGTACAGAAAAGTACAAAAATAAATAGATTATCAATGCTCTTGTTAAAATACGGAAGGCCTAAATAACCATAGCTTGCGTTAGAACAGAAATCTTTAAATGTATGGAATAGACATTTATCAAATGTCGACAACACTGTAACACGACTTTGATTTGTAGGTTCAATACACTGAAGAGATTCAATCAGCGCTAGGGTTCAAAATCGTCTGCAGGCCTTCATTCAGATTAATTAAATATACCTACATGTAGCTGCAAATCAATAGAGCCAGACGGGAGTCCGCTCGCTTGCGTATTAGCGACGGATTAGCGTCCCATCGTACAATCTATAATTGTCCGATCAGGTAAACGCAAACGCAAGTTCAGTACAGATTTATGCAATATATTTGTTAGACGGTATTGTAAGAATTTTATAGGGACTCTTTTTCTTGAATATTTTACTAGAGACCAGATCACCTAGAACTATATATTCATTAGGTGAAATTAAAATCAGGAATTTACCATCAAAATTAAAAAAGAAACACGTTAGTTGTTCTCGCTGACAGGCTGTTAGTGAGTTTACATTTGTGGCTCCTGCTGATAAAGACATAGACATGAAATAAAAACAAAAATTGAATCCTATTCACGTGTTGTCGAAAACCCCGAGTGCGGTGCGCTTTTGCCTCCCATGCGTACGGGGTTCGCATGGGGTTCGGGGGGAGGGGGTTCGCAGGGGGTCTGCATGGGGTTCGCATTGTCTAACTTTTGGTACCGAATAATTGGACCTGTCATATGAGACACGCGAAGGGAGATTTTCCACTAGTTGGATTGTGAAAAGGCAAGTTTGGATCAATTATTCTTTCCGTATCCGTATTAATTTTCACCCCTATTCCGTTGTCTTTTATAAACTGTGAGTGCGATTAATTGGGAAGTCCTCTAACGAGTAGAGCAGAATTCATGGATAGGTATTGTATATAAGTATATCGTCAGTAACCTTGTTTATATGACATTGTCCATGTACCTACGTATTTAGTTTTATTTTTGGTTTATGTTAAATTATTTTCTTTTAAACTCTTTGAACTAGACACAATAACGTATTTAGTTTTATTTTTGGTTCATGTTAAATTATTTTTTTTTAAACTTTTTAAACTAGACAGCATACTGATGAGAGTTTGTTGCGTCCTTAATTCAACAGAGCCAGATAAATCAGAAAGTGCTGTAAGATGAGCGATGCAGGGTGTCCCAATCCCCGAGTTCAAAAGTGCTATTAAGTAGTAACTAGAATTAATAACCGTTAATAAAAGCTCTTATAAAAGCATTATAAACATACAGATGCCAAATAAATACCGAATAATATCCTGAATGCAAATGCCGTGGATTTAACCGAGCATTATTTTCGACATATTTTTCATACATTCAGAGTAAATTGGAGATGTTTTGGATGAAGACGAGGTCAAGAGCCATCAAGCGGACGAGCCCTGGAGAAAATTAAATGAGTGAAAGCGGATAATGAGCACTATCTGAATAAAAACAGATGTTGTTTTTTTTACCCATTTACCCGAAAAACAAATGTTGATTTCTCATGTTTTCTGAGTGCATATTATATACAGGGTGACTTCGAAGTCGTGGGCAATATTTTAAACTAAGACACTATTAATGATACTAATTGCGTGAGGGCTATTTTTACGTAAAAAACATAAATAATGTAGGTTATTACCTTTTCTAAGTTCCGCGCGGCCGTGGATGATGCGACGGCTGTGTTTAAATATTTTGATGCTTTAGATCATTGGCATTATCTGATTAGTTTTTTTTTTTAATAGTAATTGATTACGGTAGTATGTTACTTATTATTTAAGTATACATTACATTTTTAATAACTAGGAAATAATTTTTTTTTGCGTAAAAGTAGCCCTAACGCAATTAGTGTCATTAATAGTGTCTTAATTTAAAATATTGCCCAGTGCGAGTCGAACTCGCGCACGCAGGGTTCCGTACTATCATTTATAATAGAAAGTCACGTTTGTTGTAGGTATACTAATGTTTAGTCTGTTAATTTACCAGTTTATTTATGATCAGAAGAAAAATTACGTATGTTGGATCCCCTTATTTTTTTTATTTTCAGTATTTGTTGTTATAGTTAGCGGTGAGGGAAATACATAATATGTGAAAATTTCAGATTTCTAGCTATCACGGTTCATGAGATACAGCCAGACAGACAGATAGCAAAGGCTTAGGAATTTAGTAATAGGGTTCCGTTTTACGTGCTAATTTTGTCCTCGTACTATATGGTACCGAATGTTTTAACATCTATTTTCATAACTACGAGTGAGAAATTACATACGGCAATTTCAGGAGAGTAGGAGTAAAAATCTACATCTTGGTTACCATTTTAATTTGATTACAAAACTTTTTTTTTCGTTTTCATGACTGTAAATGGTCAGACATCAAGGGGCTCCATGGTAAAGTCGGTGTTTATTTGATTTAATCCTGTAAAACCTGCCTTGATTGCTTGACAAAAATCAAGACAGAACTTTTCCCTTCTAGAACTATTGATACTTATAAGTCGCTAATATTAACCTTTCAAAAACATGGCTATTGTCTAAATAGATACTCGCAAACGCGGTAGCTTAAATATCTTTAGTATATCGATCAAATAGGCATAACAGAAAGCAAATACTTTTTTGCTACAATTTTCCTCTATCTTAATGCCAATATCCCTTTATCTTAAAGAAATTAAATAGCCTCTATTAGTTTCTCGACTAGGAAAAGTCGAGAAGGCCACCTACGAGTGCTAATCTCCACTCAAGTAAAGCCCCTCCAGACTCTGATATATCACATATTGCGTGAAACTCAATTTTATTTCCGATTCCATTTTCCTACAAATCATATCAAACCACTGAGGCAGCTAATACATATCTACGTATCTCTCCCAGACAATATTGTTATTCAAATTACCTACTTTGTTCCTATTTTAACTATAATGCATTTGCAACATTGTTACATACGATTTTCAGTCTGTATTACACTTTCGTTGATGCTCATGTTTGATTTAAAATGGCGGATAGACTCCGAACGTTCAAACATGTCTGGTCTGAATTATTATGTTTGCCGAATCCTTTGGATCGTTTGAAGCCCCTGTGTAAGTCCTGAGCGAGTGCTTTCAATTTTATCTTCAATCAAAACAAATGCGTAAACAATTTTGTATTTGACTCAAAACAAAAACTATGTATTAGCGCCTCAGGGTTCCTTTAGGCACATAATTTCATTTCTTTTATTTGTTGCAGGCCGGTACGATGCGCCTACCTACATATATGTAATTTCTGACTAATAGGTGCAGTGGTGATGGGTTAAAATACACACTTTAGACAAAAATTGCCGTGCAAGTGAAAGCGCATCTTCAAATTGATAGCTGCCGACCTTCTATTGAAGGGGAATATGTCCTAGAGGACTTAGTACTAAACCTGCCCGCAGATATGATTTATGGAGGAAATTAGATGTTAACTTCAATTGCGAAGTAATTTAAATTGCAATTACATACGTGGAGGATCAAATTTGTTTATTTTTTGCTTCGGAATTCCTAATAGACTGTTATTGGAATTTGTGGTACATTCGTTTTTTAATTGAGATACGATTGAGATATATTGAAGAAGTAAACGGGTGGAAAAGAAGTAAATTGACCTTTTCCATCTATAACATTGGACTCAGAGTGAAACTACAGTTTTTGTGCAAAAAATATATCGATGAAGACTTAAAATAAAATGAATGCCTCAAAAGATATATGTAACACGACTTTTGCAATCTAAACATAGAGAAATAACTGCTATAGTTCTTCGTATTCAGTTTCCCCTCAAGAAATCTTATACAACACATTATTGTGTCTTTTTTTTCGAAGACGTTGTCATTATGAAAATCGTGTCAATAGGTCGAACGATCCCGATAACGGCGCTTTTCCCGTCTCGAACTTTGCCTTGAAACCCTCGATATTGTTCAATATACTCTATATGTCAACCTTGACCAAGAACTTGAGGATGTAGTTACTAAATCACTACATAGTATAAAACAAAGTCACAGTCTTTGTCCTCATGTTTGCTTACTGCTTAAATCTTTTGAAAAACGCAACGGATTTTGATGCGGTTTTTTAATAGATAGAGTGATTCAAGAGGAAGGTTTATATGTAGAATAACATCAATTAAATAGGGTAGAAATACTGATATTTTTGGAGGTTTCTAATGTGATGTCGTTAATTATCAATTTTTCAACAATAACATTTTTTTATTATTTAATTTTTACGGCAAATAATGGCTAATTTTCGAAGCGATTTTAACCAATTCAGCATTAATCCCTATCCAATTAAATACCTTAACGTTTACAGTTTGTCTATAGTATATTTAGTATCAGCATTGCACCCGTGCGCAGCCGGGGCGGGTCGCTAGTAAATATTATAAAGGAGTTAAGTTGGTGGTGCTGTAGGGGGTAATTTCAGCATCCACTATAGCGATCTTACTTATAGAATGCCAAGTTATTGTTGAGTGCCACAGGTTTTATGTCAATCCGAAAAATACCTCCTAACTAAGCGGGCACGACACAGCTAATGTGATAAAAAAAAATTTGTCAATTCTCAATTTCAACAGCCACATAAAATTGAGTTCTAATAGTTTTATTTGAATTTATACTTACTGCTGGCTGACTACTTACTGAAGCTTTGCTTGACTTACAGATCGTTTGTAAGATTCATTCGGATACTCGAAGATTTACTTTTCAACACACTCAGAATTAAGTTCGACTAGAACAAAGGTACAAGGTAAGGTAGTTTATTAACTACCGCAAACGTAGGTAGTTCGTACAAGTCCAGGCAAATACCGACTCAGGTAATTAGTTAAATTCTGATGAAGCTAGTTAGATGCTCCAACGGTCCAAGTCTGTAAAATTCAAACAAAAGAACTGAATCCTTGCTGGCAGTTTCAAATCTAGCCGTAAACCGACTACAAATATTAATTTAAAACTTATAAAAGAACGCACCTTGCGTATCTCTTTTAGTGGAAATATTATTTGTTTTAAAGTTCTTCTCTTATAAGTTTAGCTAGTTAAGCTCGATGGATTCCATACTAATTAAAATATAATGAGAGCTGAACAGAAACTTTAAAACGAACTCAAGAATCACGGTTTCTATCTTGAAGGATAAATAGTTTCAAGGTAGGATTTTAAAAGTGCCTTGTTGCAGTTTTCGTAAATGCTCGATTTAAATAATAGGGTATACATTTTTAAAATACTGAATTTCATAATAAAAATGACTTTCGCAGTTAGGAAAGAGGTTCTTGTGTCATCGCGCTGGGATTTTCTTATACTCATAGGTTTTGTTTTCCTTGACAGTGTCGAAATATGCCATTTCTGTGGAATGGAACTGTCTTTGTTTTAAGCAAACTTAAGAGTTTTGATTATTGACAACTTGTCTTACACAGAGTATAACTATACATATACAGACAGAGTGACGATTACTAATAGAATAGCTGTTATCCGCAACTCCGCCCACACAAAGGCCGGTTGTAGTTGCAAAATTATTACCCATTTCAAAACTGTTTTTAAAAAGTAGCCTGTGTTAATCCAGGGTGTCAGTTAACTTCATACCAAATTTCATCAAAACTGATCCCGCCGTAGGATAAAAGAGTAAAGAACATAGATTCTCACAAGCTTTCACATTTGCACAATTAATAGGATTTTCCGTTTTTCGTTTTGAAGTACGGACTATCTAAAAATTACATTAATAATCAAATCAAACTTCAAACATTGTTTACAGCGCATCACATTTATCTCGAAAGTTCCATCGATAGAAATGCAGGTGTTGAACGAAGCGTCTTGTTTCACGCCACTGTAACTCTACCTATTGTGGGCAACTTTCCTATTGTCCGCTAAGTATCCGCCGGCTCTTGGGTAACAAAGCTGCCGTCACTTTATTGTGGTCAAGCTAATCCCATCTAGCTTAGAACCTCAGGGTCTACCGGAAAAGCTTTGTGAATTAAGTCTAGGAAAATGAAATCTAGAGCAACTAACTAGCCTTGATGCCTTTGGAATTAGTTTCCATGAATTTTGTTAAACGTTATTTCAATAAGGCTGTTTGAAAGTGCAAAATTTGTCTCTGTGACACGGAGTTGACAATGTATTAAGAATAGTTTTCTTTGTGCTACTTCAGCCAAAAGATATTTCTACCCTTAGAATATAATTTCCTAAAGATGTTTCTTCTTTTTCTGTTCTAGACAGATAAGGTTGTGAAGAATTCAAGCTCTAATAGCTCGATAAACAGCTCAGTATACAAATACGTGTTCACAATATACTCGTCTCCAGGCGAGTGAGTCTTCCTGTTGATACGCCGCCTCACGTGAGTCTCGGCGTACCTACTCGACTGAACGAGTCGGATAGTGCATACGTGCACCTATGAGTGAATAAGATAGGGATTTATTCGTCTGTAAATACCTAAAGGACTTATTACAAGCTTTTATTTGACTAGCCGTGTTCCTTAGTTGGTTAGTTTGTACCGGCAAATTTTGGAAGCAAAATTTGCGCCACTTATTGACTTCCTAATATGCTTACGAATAACTTATCCTAATTGCAAATGATCTGAAATTTTGAAACGATATGTAAATTGGGTGACAATGCAATATTATCATATTAGAAAGCTGATGTGACGATGGAGCCCGAAGGTGGCCATAACATCTCAGAGATAAAACTAATTGAGTTTGAGCTCGTTGGAATTATCTTGCCAAGCACTCTTGATTTTTGTTTTAGTGCACTCAAATAATTAAAAGCTTCTTATAAAAAACTTTTTAACTAACTTGACATTCTAAAAGGTACAAATTAACGATATGATCTAATGTACCGAAAATATGCTGGTATTTTTATATACAAGTCCTTGTGTCGAAAGGTTTCTTTTTATATCAATTGATCAATGCTACTGAAAAGATAACGGGGCAAGGGCAGATTAAAACCTAGATAATGATTTCAAACTAGGATATTCTGAGTTTTGTAGTAATTGTGTATATTTAAGAACATCGATGTTATTGATCACCAACATTTTTTATTTTAACATCCAATCATTTTAACATCAAACGAACATTCAAAATTGGTTTCCAAATAAGATCGATCGAAAGTACTTGATATATCAAATTTACAAAAGTATAAAAATATGGGCATGGAAATGTTGATACTGGGTAAAGGATATATATTTTTTATTTAAAAAGGTCTGTTAAACTATAATTACCTATGTCATTTGGTTACTTGGTTGTGAAATCATAACAGTACATTACTAGCATTTTAATACATTGCATGTAAAGACGTCGAAATATTTCAAGAAAATGTAGCAGTTTAACTGTATAATAATAATGAGAAGTTCGTATGTACCTAAAAATATAATAATCAGTAATCAGGTACTTTTCCCTACAATTAGTATTTGGAATTCTAATCTTTCTTCTTTATAGATTTTGTTGGGGTGTAAGTAGTAATTTTGATAAATTACAATCATGCCCAATTCACCTACCTAGCTATAATACCTAATCCTCTAAGAGTGTCACGGTGTAAAACTTTAAATGACTCTCTGAATCACGTTTTGACAAGGAGAGCAGCCCTATTTAACCTAAGGGCGGTAGAAAAAATATGTAAATAATTCGATCGGCGTGAAGTGTGTGTGGCGGCTTGACCTAGAGCCCAGGTGACAGCGACGCACCGCTTGCCCGTGAACCAGGAAGTATACTCAAGGCCAAAGTGGGGCATGCGCGCTCCACACCCCCGAATGACGACACAACTTTGTTACGGGGACAGTCGGCTTCTTAAAGCTATACATCACGGTGTGTTAGCGAGAAAACGTCCTATCAATATTGTGTTTATAAATAATAAGCCGTCAGTTTACAAAAAAACCGCTCGGGAACCGCTAAAATCGTTTCGGGATACGTCATATTTCCATCAAGGTCGAGTTACCGAAAGTATTGCGACAATTTTTCATTGTTTCTGTGCTAATTTTACTTTTATCCTGTTCAAACTTCGCGTTTAAACCATTTTTGTAGGGTTTTATCAAAGGCTGACTTTAAAAACAAAGTTTCACGTAAAGAAAACGGTGACCTTGAAATCGGTGAACTTGACACTGGACCCGTGTGCGAGGTTGTGTCGCACGCTCGGAGCCCACCCTCAAAACCCGCAGAGATTTCTAAGGCCGGTAGCGAGTCACAAATGAATAAAACAGGCTTCTTCCGCGCTGACAGTAACATGTCTATCTACAATATGGTTCCTATATATTATAACAAACTCTCAATATGAAGTGAACAGTATCAAAATGATTTATAAACACTTTATAGAACTGGTGAAAATGTTTTATTTATATTACTATGTAAATAAGAAAAAAATAACGATGAGAGACAAATAAAGTAGTTCGAGATGAGCGGGTCGGTTCTGAGCGAGGCGACCAGCTCCTCGAACTCCGAAGAAGATGACCTATATACGTAAGTACGCTGCACCGCTCTTATGTGTGCGTGAACCTTATGCATGTGTGTGTATGCCCCTAGTGTCCAAATGATGCAGGTGTTGGTTTTAAGACTAAAATCGATACCGGTATCAGCTGGACGGGCTTGTGTACTGGCCTTCGCAACGCCCTTGAGTTTCCGCAGCCTTGCCCGTGCCGAAAAACTGTAATATAAACTAAGTTCCGCAGTAGTACATAGATATATGCTGCTAGTGTGCCACGCAATCATTTTATCCAAGACCTACGAACATCGAAGGCGAGATGTCAAGCGCGTTGAATATTAAAACGCTACATCCCCACAGTTACCTACGCATCCAGAAAATCGATGGTGACCTTCAATCTGAACGAATTTGTAGGCTTGTTCATTTATAAACGGGCGTAGGTATCACGACGAATGTTCTGGCTTCTACGGAAGGACTCTGAGAATTAGTTTTGTAGCGATAACTAGAGTAACTTAAGTACTTTAATAGTATCAGAATAGAGTTCGCAGATTTTAGAGTGTTTCTATCCAAACTTTATAGGGCGAGATACACCCACGCTTGCTACACCTGTGGCGCTATCTTTCACGCCATTTTCAGTTTTATTTCCAGCACAGTAAGGTACATTTCACCTTAAGCGTAGAGAGCTGAAAAAGAGGAAAATGAAATTTTTATACACATTTTTATGTTAGTACATTACTCCCAATACAATCGCGCATAAGATAGCGTTTCTGATAACAAAGATGACGTCAGATGACGAGGTTTTGTTTAAAATTATGGCTTCCAGTAATTATAGAGATACTTAGCTTACTTTCACTTAGTATTTCGTACATGGATATAAGAATTTAGCTAGAAAGGTACCGCAGCTTTCAAGAAACGTTTAACAAACAGGTATCATTCTAAATAGCAAGTCATGTGTAATATTTGGCAATGGTATGATATTTAGTTAACAACTAATGAATGTGGATAGATCGTGCGAGAACTTAATGAAACGGCTTGTTTTACGAATATTATTAGATACTTTGTGCATTGCATTCAATCCATTGTACTTTTTAACTTTTGGCGCGCCCTATTTTAGATGTACGACTTCATAAGGAATGAAAGGAAATTATTTTTCCTGCGTGGAATGTTCCATTTTTTTTATTAAAACTAGGTCAAAATACTGCCTTGTTTATTAAGATCTACAAGATAATGATAGGTACTTATTTCTAAGGTAATCAGAGGTAATTTCGAAGCCACGGGGGTTAGCTGGTAATGTTAGGTACATCCGAGATTATGTGGCACGGTTGAGGATTATCCGGCGCCACAAAACGTTCAATATAATAATACGGCTGGCAACTGTTAATATTTAATTTTGTAGTTTTGTATTGGACAGCTAGAGTTTATAACATTATGTTCAGTATGGCCACAAAAACTCCGTCGACAACCTAGTTTCCTGATTATTTCCCTCACGAGACAAGCGAACTATATAAATATTTTAATGTAACAAGCCATACATCATGTCTTTTTCGTATAGTTACTCGAATATTTCTAGATTCGTACAAATTTGTAAATATAATAGCACCCCGCTCGCCGCCGCCGGGCGGGGCTGCCGGCGAACAATGTATAAGTGATTTTCGTCAATTTGTTTTACAATTCAAATGTTAACGCCGAGATCGCGGCCCTCGTCTGCTACTGTCCGAAAAAAAAACACGTATAAAAACTTCGGCATCGTCCTTGATAGTACCTAAGAGTCCCCAATAACCTAGTGGCCGTGTTTATGTAACAGGAGCGTTTCCAGGAACGCGGCTATACTGACACCCGCTGTGGAATTAATCTGCGCGGCACTTTTGCACGTTTGCTAACATACCTACGTGTTGTATGCATGTATGCTATGTAATAACATATTGAATTGAGGGCATTGCTGATCTATTTATTGTTAATTAGTTTAACAGCGTCGTTAAGGCGAAAGTGTCGGTACAATTCCTCTGACGTCATAGCTATTAGTCATTCCGTACGGTCATGCTTGCGTATGTATTGATGCTGGCCCGTTTATAAATGTCCTTCACCTTCAAACCGCCATTATACTTTCCATATGTTTTCCTTTGCAGATTTAAGGAGGAGCCCTGCTCCCCCTTGGCCGGCTATTCCTCAGGTAAGAACCCTTTTTTTATTAGCTTCGTACAGTTTGTAACGTGTTTTGTTTTCATCCGGTGTTTATTCAATATGTTTTTTCGTGTTTTATATTCGCATGGAAATTAATTGTATGTATCCGGTTGAAGGAACGTTTTGAATGTAATCTTCGATACTTTTGAGCATGTTGTAAGTGTCAACATTTTCAGTTTTTTTTGGTTAAGTCATTTAAGTCTTAGCTTTAGATTATGATATGGGCATCGATAAATATTGATGGCCACAACGTATTTATGTAAAACCCCGGTCATATTTTAAGCACCCTTACTCTGCATAGATGTGAACAGCTCCCTTGAGTACAACTTACTAGTTATTTAAGGAGGCTCGTTAGGCTTTACATGTTAATAGTTATCAAGGAGGTTGTAATGGCCGCGTGCCAACTCGGATTATTACAATTTAGTGCCGCCCAAAGTGCAGTTTTCTCCCTGAAGGTTTTGCACCGACCTCGATACTGATTTATTTATATTCTCATTTAATACAGGGCGCTTTGTTTGAGAAGACGAGGTTCTATTGTGTTTTAAAGGTTTTTTTAGTATTTATAAAATGTTATGGTTATATTTTATTTAAATTACAATAATATGTCAAACTTTTTATTCATGAAAAGTATAATAAAAGAACTCTACATTTAAAACTAAATTACAACTTGATATTTACGAAGTATTAAAAAATACGTCGCCATACCTATCAATGAAAGAAATTAAAGAATTAATTTATTCTGATTCTGTCTATAATAATGATATTAATCATCAAAGGTCTGAATAACCCACTGATGGGCAAATACCTCCCTTTGTGCGTTCCATGCCATCTACTACAATAATGACAAGTAATTAATTCATGAGCCGCTACCAATCTTGTCTTCTCGACTACTGTACAGTGCAATAATCTAGTAATCAGCTACCGAATATCTCGTGGTTAATTGGGTTTCGGAATGGCTGACACATTTATTAATTGATTTTTACACCCTATTTCATTGTTCCGCTGTTTTTTCCAAACGAGAAACAAATATAAAGGTTGTATTCATGTAATATGCAGTTTATAGATTCTTTCTGATATTTCGGTAGCTCACTTTGCGAATGACTAAAGACATGATGGATAAATGTGAATGTGTGTGAAAGATGATGTGGCTGCAAAGAGCAAAAGCAAAAGTAACACACTTGCGAGATGACGTCAGATAGGTACGTGTGGAAGAAGAAGACATGCTGCGCCGACCCCAAATAATAATTATAAGCCAGCTACCGAAATCATCAACATTCCCCTGCATAAGGGCAGGGGAATGTTGATGATTTCGGTAGCTAGCTTATTAAGCAACTTACAATTACAAATTCCCCTTCGTACTGTATTATTTCAGTGCACCGATAGCGTGACATTTTTTATCAACGACTACTTGCGAAGACTAGGTTAGCTGCACATCTAGGATATCCCAATTATTGCGACCGGCTAGAATTTAATCAAAATTGACGTTCCTTCGTACGGTTCATCCTGCTATCCGATACATTTTTATATTGTTCCAGTCTTTCATCACTTCGCTGTTTTGTTTTTTTTTTTAGGTTTGCTATCTCAACTAGCGCGTTTTAGTTGCATTAGCGTTCACTTTTTACTTTTATTAGTCGAAGCATGATTTTTTATGCTACGCTAAAGCTTTTAGAGGATAAAGTACGTAGCGTACGTGCGTAGGTAGAAAAACTTTTAGGCAACTATATATTTTATTGTTTAGTACAATTTTTATGAATTAGAAAAACCTGATAAAATTAAAAGATAGAGCTTTAGACATACGGGAACAATATTGTACGGTAAAACTATTTTGTATAATTTTCAGAAGTTCAAGTGGATTAGACGTGAAAATTTATCAGACTGACAGTCATATTTGTATTTGTCTTTAGTTAATAAGTAGGTACAATTTAACAATTTCAAAATATCCCAAACCCACTGGCATGTCGAGTAATGTAAATGTCGGATCAATACGCCACCTTGCATTTGATGAATGTGTTGTTTTCCGTAACTTTCTGGCCAGGGTCAGGCACAATGCAAGTTAAACATGCACCGCCAGACTGTTAGGAGAACTAAATTAATCTTATTTATATTCAAGGTACGAAAATCGAGTGCTAATAAAAAATAATAAGTT
This sequence comes from Chrysodeixis includens, assembly GCA_941860345.1. Classification (NCBI taxonomy): domain Eukaryota; kingdom Metazoa; phylum Arthropoda; class Insecta; order Lepidoptera; family Noctuidae; genus Chrysodeixis; species Chrysodeixis includens. The sequence goes on along the minus strand of OW796090.1, from coordinate 19,126,389 downwards.
ACACAACCTATTTGAGTCGTTGTTCATGATTTAAACTTTTGTTTTTGTGCAGTATTGTTAAGTTATAAAATATTAATAAATAATTAAAAAAAAAATCTCATCATCACATAATGAAACAATATTTGGTAGGTACTAAAATAAAGACCAGTGTCTGTGATAGGTAAGACCTGTGTTACAGATCAAAGTGTCAGATTAGTTTTATTAATGGAAGTTTATTGTTATATATTGAATCCTCACAAGAAACAATTGTCATTATCGATCGTCTATAGTCAAGTGATAACCGTTGCGTTCTGGGGAATGAACCCGTTTCACAACGCTCAGGAATTTTCCGAGACTTCTAACCACTGTCCCACATTGGGAATCGTACTACAAGTTTGTTACTGTTTGTTATCGTAATATTGAAGGAAGATGTTTTTTTTTTCTGTAACTGAAGTAATCTGTCTGTAGATAATAACATTTTATTCAAAATTGATTTTGCATTGGAAATTATACTGCCTTGTCTAAGTACTGAGTAAGTTTAAAGGCATTAAAGATTGTAGATTTATTTAAAGATAATTAGTAAATGTGATTACAATTAGAAATTGCGATAACAGATTATAGGCAGTCGTGCGAAAAAAATAGGATAGACTAGATTGAGTCAACTGGTCGCAGGATCGATTCCCACATGGAACAAGGATTTGTTTATTGGGCCGAGTGTTCTAGTAAAATCTAATGGGATAAATGTAATTCTTGAAACCTCCACACACTTTAATAACTACGCAATCTTTATAAATGCTACGGAAAATCAAAAATTAAAAAAAAACACGAAATTATGACTTCTTTGAGTTAATTTGTGTATTAACACTCGCTGACAGTCTCCCATATTGTCGCACGTTGTAAACAAAACATCAGTATTCGCCCGTTATACATAAGCTCTTATACCCACTTCAAGGGCCGGACTTGGTAATGCGTAATAATTTATATTCAAAAACTCTTGTCTTGCGTCTGTATAAAATGTAAAGCGACGGACGCATTGATTATACTGCGAGTTTTAAGGGCAAGTCTGTTTCACTTTTTATTTGGTAAGAGTAAGAAATCTTCATGGACATCCACCTCTTTGATAGAGGTGGTAGAGTCAGGCTCTTACTGGCTAAACCTGAACCGCCATACAATTACGTGTCTGTTTCGCTATACGGCTTAGTCAACTTACTGACTAAGAAAGAGAAAGAAACTCTTAAGTCTTACACGTATAAATGTTAGAGTGCTGAGCACAAGCCTCTTCTCATACAGGGAAGGTTTAAACATCGATCACCTCGCTAGGTCCCTGCATATTGGCGATTTCAGATTTCAATATTTCATTTTCTCACGACATTTTCCTTCACCGTTTCTCGGAGTAAAAAGGAAGTAGATTATTTTATTAAGCCCATATACCGCGTTAAGTGCCAAAAATGATGTTATTAAAATATTTACTCGAAGGATGAAGCTAAAGTAGTATGCCAGGATCGTAGCTGCAAATGGAAAGATGTGATCTCTGCCTACCGCCAAGGGAAAGAGGCGTGACGTTTATGTATGTATGTATGTATTACTCGAAATAAAAAAGTATACTATAAATAAAATAATATTACTGATCAAACAACTAATCGATCTAGCCACGTCATACAAACGTTGTCATGGTGATCTCCACTGTCCATATTAGAAACACTGCTCTATCATTTACGTACTATAAACTATTCATATTACTTTGAGGAAAAAGTTTTTTAGCATTATAGTATGTATGAACTTATAATAAAACCTTTTTGGCTATAGTATTTGTATCTGGCTGGTTTTGGTATAATTAAAGTTACAATTTTAAACAACATAATTCCAAATTCTAATTTTATTAGAGAGAGGAAGATTTTATTACAAGCTCATACATACTATAATGCGAAAAGACTTTTTCCCCTACCTATGTAGGTAGGTATTATTTACTTACAGAACTAAATTAATCAACATTCCTTTCCAGAAGCTTCTATGTAATATATCTAAGTAATAGTTACAGTGTAATTAGATAGCGTAATAGATCCAGAACGGCCTTGGCCCGTACTGTGAAATGCAGTAGCTGTCAACAATATGTCTTCGGTCATGACAGCGCATTAGTTAAAAAATATGTATTTTTACCCCACATTATTCACCCCTGATGCTTGTCTATCAATATATATAGCTCTAAGGTCATAGGTAAACATAGCAACGCTAATATTCAGTCAGCTGTTGGTACTTAGTTGGAAAGTATCAATCATTTTTTTTTGTAAATGCTATCTAGTCTCAAATTAAGTATACGAGAGTAACTTGTAGACTATGAGTACTAGACAACAGATGAAAACACTCGTTTAAGTTATACATATTTTTAAATATCGTGCTCATCACACAAATGCCTACTCATTTGTCCTGGTGGGAATCGAACCCACGACCGTCGGTCTAGCAGTCAGAGCCACTAACCATTAAACCAACAGGCCAGTCAACATAATAATATTATCATCTTTAAAAAAATCATCATGCCCCTGCCCTTATCCCAATTTTTACTTGGGGTCGGCGCAACACGTCCTCTAGACATGTTGCTTAAAGTTTTGGCTATGGTTTTATAGTCGGCCGCCTGCCTGACACTAACCCTCTTTGGGAATGCGATTGTTGGTTGTTTACCCGCCACCATTCGGGTGACCCAAGGTGGTTGGTACAGGGCACTGGGTCTTAAGGTCCATTAGTCGCCTTTTACGACACCCAGTGGAGGATATGGGGTGGTGCTATTCTTTATATCCGGACACCACACGGAATTTAATCGTCGGAATCATCTTTAAAAAAATATTCTGTTGAATTTATTGATTAACTAAATATATACTTACACACAATTACTCTGCAATCATAATCCAAATCCATATTTCAGTTTCGATGTTTCTACTAGGATAAACACAACCGTAACTTTACTACAGCAGATAAGTTATATAAAATCAAATTGTCGTAGAATTATTAGGTTTTATAATCTTTTATATCAAACTGAAATCTTATGATTAATCAACTTTGATTGTCTTTATAAACGTCGTCCAGTACAAAATAAATCTACCTAATCGGAACTAAAGCTGTTCATTTGGTGGATAATTAGAATTATAATTTAATGTGACCTCTGTAATTACAAGTTACTATAAATTACGGGAAACACAATAAATATATTTTTCAATCCCAAAGAAGTAAATAGGTTTTTTTTTTTAGATAATATTGTTATTTTATGAAAAAAAATACTGTATGATAATAAAAAACGAGAAACAAAAGCAAGGCCGGTCGGCTATGCACGCAATGGGATTCGAACCCATGCCTCCCGAACGAACATGTCGGGCGCTCTATCCGCTAAGCTACGCGTGCTTTTCTAGTACCGTTGAATTTACCCATCGTATGAGTCGAATTTCCAATGTTAGTAAGACTTTGGACTCCTTTTTACGAATAATGCGCAGTCGGTAGAGTATGAAATTTTGGATACTTAAAGTTTATATGGAGAAGATTTACCGTATGCAAATATTTTTTGAAATACTTCTTGTATAATACCTTATTTTAACAAATAAAGCATACTACCAATAAAACATACTACCAATAAAAATAATACTAATTGACACAGGATAAGTATAACTACACAGCCATTAAAAAAGAGGGTTTACAACGCATTTCCAATATTAGTTAAAATTCAAAACTTTTTCGTCCACCTAAATCATTTTGACAGTAAACAATACGTGCAATTTATAAAACCTCACGTGAACAAAGCGTTCCAATATTAAAAATTTTAACAAACACACATACGCTTAATTAAAAAGAAAACATTATTTTTCGCATTCACTATTTCAGCACTCTATCCATTATATTCAATGCAAACCAACAAAAACATTGTTCATCAATAACTTGATATTTTCGACCATTTGCATTTCTCCCTCGAGCACTTATATAGCTATTCGTATGAATTTGCTGTCTGTTGTTAATAGGCACGTAATATCCGATTTCAGATTCCATATAGGAGTACAGTCGAGTTCATTCATGTTATCCATTCACGTTTTGAAATGTATTTAATAAACGTCTTAGACCTTATGTTAACTGCTGGTCAAACTGGGTCCGTAACTAGTCGAGCTATCCTTTTAGCTAATCCTTTTTGAGGAAGAATCATAACGACATAATTATACTTATGATTCCCCTTCAAACAGTTATTCAAATATTTTACGACTGGGTACGAAAAGTAAAAGCTATTGAGCCCATTAGATAGATATACCTAATCAAAATAAATATAACACACGTAATTTTTCCGTAAATCCAGGAAAGTGAGAAAAATAACTGCTTTAAAGGAGAGAGAGCTTTTGACATAATGGTTTAGCAAAATTTATGCATAAACGTGAAGTCATAACATTTCCATTCACTGTGCCTACTTTATCTAATTTGTATTTTTGGCAATTATTCAATATACTACTTTGGGGAAAAAAAATGATTCCTCAGCGATATTTTTCTTCTTATTGCGGTCAAGATTCAGATGGAATTATGTGACAGATTTTAGTGCGTATCACGCGGTTGCACTTTTTACGACTTTCACGTAACGCCAACTAGTCTCAAACTAAGCAGAGCCTGAATTATAAGTACTAGACAACCGATAAACATACTTATATACTTTTAAATACATACTATAGATAAATTACACCTAGACACACAACAAATGACCGTGCTTATCACACAAACCTTTGACTTGGGTGGGAATCGAACCGTGGTCGTGGACCTCTGGTATAGCAGTCAGGGCCACTTACCATTAGACCAACAGGCCATATTTTTGATACGGTTACATTATAGAGCCTTTTAAATCTCATAACATTTTGAATTTATTACAGCACCAATGTATTATGTTCTCGACTGTACGCCTGCAACAGAGGCATCCCTTAATTGAATGCCGAAAATGTTGCGTTGTCTGCTAACTGAAATGTAGGAACGCTATGCTCATACAATGATGGAAGGGTCGGATTTGGTTTTGATTAAGAGCTAACATTGTTTAACTTTTGGTATATTTATAGGATATTGATATATTGATGAAGATGTGAGGGCACTGTAAAGTTCATCTATTTCGAACGAGTAAGTGTCTGGGGTTTGTGTACTTAGGATGATAACGTGGAATTTAAGCAAATATAGAGCATAAATATCCAATTATCCTATTAATATTAGAAACACGAATTTTTGAACGTATAAGTAGATATGTTATGGACCAAGTGATAAATTGAGCAGTATTCATAATGCCCGGGCACTATGAAAAATGCCCAATATGAGAGTGCACTTTGATAATAATTATTCAAATAATCAAATTGACCGGGCACTATACATATGGCCTATCACCTTTTGGGCAAAGTAATACAAATATTACAGCCAAAGTGATCAATTTATCATAAAGATTATTTTAACAATTAAAATAACATAAGATGATATTTTCACCTCAATAAATATAGATTTTGACAAATAAAAAAAAAAAACCTAACCTCACCTAATTTAGGTTAGGTTAGGTTAGGTTTTTTTTTTATTTCTTCCATCATTACGACCGCAATCAACATCGGAACTCGAACTCTTACAGTGTCCCCAATTGCAGCCATGGTTTATTTAGTGCTTGATATAACTTAAATATAGTATTAGTATCAAATTGCCCAACTATCATTTAGCAATATAATAATGACCTAGCGATATGATAATAATGAAGTTAAGATAGTAATTAATCACTTAGCCCGATAATGCTAGGCATTATTCATAATGCCCAAGCATTATAAATAATGCCCGCATTAATCACTTGGTCCATAACAGATATATTGTTTGTAACTCTTTCACGCTCAAACGGCTGTCGTCAATTTTGATGAAATTTGGTATGAAGTTAGCTGACCTTGGATTAGCACAGACCTCTTTTTAACCGACTGCATCCCAGAGGGTAATGTTTCTGTAGCTATAACCAACATTTCCGTGAGGAAAGTAATTAAACGAACTAGAAAATCAACTACACTTTACTGGCTGTTTAGGTTGTACCCATGTTTCCTTTAAAAAAAAAAAACTGTTTTCCCTAGTTTTCCTAAGTAGTTTACAAACATTCAATTCACATGTCCCAAGAATCTTAGAATTTTATAATCAGGATCGGATTACAAGCAAATAATATAATAATAACAAATGTTCATAATATTAAATTTCATAGCGAGGTTTACGACTTAGCCGAGCGCCCCCAATGATCGCCGGGGTGAAGGCACCATCCTAAGCAGTACTAATTCAGGAGTTAATCCTAGTTATCAGCAAATCTTATGAGACAGCTCGGCCTATCTGCTAATGGCACTACTTTGCAGAACCTTCTCACACCACTACACACCCTAAAACAAACCATATCACAATTAAATAAAGCTTAATTTATCTAAACGCTATATAGAAACATGTTTCATTAGATGCTAACACTCACAAGTTTTTGCGTTAACGGATTTTATGTTTTATTATATTGATGTAAAGTATGAATTTGTCTGATACGGTGCTGCTTACAGCTATGCTCGGTTCAGCGACCCGAGCAAAGGTTTGCTTCCTGCGCCTCAGCGTTCAGGCTGATAGTGATGTGCCTTAGAATTTTGCAATTTCTAATCGATTAATTTGACACTGTATCGATAAACGTAAAAAGTATTTTTTTTTATTAAGTATAACTTGGATAACATCATTGTAAACCATTCTAGAAAAATGTGCTGAGTCCTTTATTTTATACCTTTGCCTTAATTATTATCTAAAAATATTTTTACATCTACAGTATGAACTCTTTATGTTTAAAATAAAGATTTTAAGGATACATTTTGTGCATACAATCTTTATAAGTGAAACTATCTTTACGTGAAACTGCTATAATCTCAATAACAATTTTATTAAGCTGTAAACACCTAGTTTATATAACATCATAGTGATCGTGGAACATGAAGATGATGGGCCTACAACTGGTCAAGTGGTTAGTGGCCCTGACTGCTATACCGGTGGTTGTAGTTTCGATTCCTACTTGTATAATGAGCACGAGAATTTGTTCTGTGTCTGGACTCTGGATGTTCATTTATCTATAAAATGTACCTGTGTGTAAAATGTTTAATGAATACAAGTATATTTACAGAGGTCCAGTACAAATAACACAAGTCACTCTCATACTTAATTTGAGACTAGAATGGCGTTGTGTAAATGTAAAAAAATATTATAATATCAAACAAGCAACGATTTTGTTTCAAATCGATATGGAAAAAATCGAGTAGAAGCATCGAGTAAATCGTATCCGCGCATCACTAAACAGCAGTAGTTTTTGCGCGGCGTGTGCGGTGCCGTGCGGGCTCACAATATTCTCTCTTATTAGATTTTACGACAGCTAATCCGCGGGAAACACGGCGACTTCGTGATTAACTAAGCAAAAACTTTTCTCTGTCCTTCTCTTACATTTCGATAGCTCTATCCCGCTCTCACATTTTGATTTATTATCGCCGTTTTGTATCAGGATTATTGTACGCACGATTTGTAACACGCTATTGCTACCGATCTGCAGATGAGAGCGGTGTAAAACCTTATTTATATTTATTTTATATTGATTGTAAACTTAGCAGTTATCTTTTTAGATTTGTCCCTTGGTATATAAAAACTTCAACATTTAAAAGTAACCTTCTTTAACGTCAGTACATTTGCTACCTTCTTCATTACAACATTAATTCGGGATTCGAGAAATGATTAACATCTCTATACTAACTTTATCCCTGATACCTACTTCCTACGGACATTTTGAAAACGTAGTTTAGTTAAATATCTAATAGGAACTCTACATTACTCGCTAACGAGTCACTTTCTTTCCCTGTTGTTACACAAACAATGAGTTTATTGTGTAAAAGTAGATATGTGTCACATACGCACTTATTACATATTGTAGTTTGCACTAATTCATTAATTAATTTAATAAAGGACAGTCATATAATGTTATTATGTAGCATTCATTTGTTTAAAGTGGAAATTGAACGACGAGGAAATGTACGATTAGCAACAAAAGTCGGATAATACGATTAGGTTTTTGAACTAACTATACATAATCAGAATTGAGATTCTTTTGGGCTATCTGGTAACAATTGTTACCAAAAAATACTGGAACTTTCATAAGATTGTGCCAGATTTTTGTTACTGACTGTATATAAGTACAGTCACGAGCAAATACATGTAAACACGAACAAACAATTGAAGTTTAAGTCCTACTCAAATAATTTATGAAATCGTATCATATCAGGAATATTCCAGAACTACACAAAAATCTACTGCAACTGCTTGATCGTGTGTACATATAGTCCTTAACAGCTTCAGCATAAGAAATCTACTGCAACTGTTTGATTGTAAATGTTTTTGCCCGTGACTGTACATAACTATTAATGTTGTGTGTATTGCTTACGCATGTTAATTATAACTTTATTACAAGTCAAAGATAATATTTGTAACATAATTATTGATAGTAGAAATCAGGAGAACGGAAGTTGATAATGATTCAAGTGTAAGTTTAACTTAGCAAGCTCATAGGCAGTGGTTGGTAGCAGGACGACTTTTGCCGCAGTTTATTAACAAACCGGCCTATATACATCTCACTGCTGTGTACATCTTCCCAAATAGGGAAGGTTTGAGCATTGATCATCACGCTAGCTCACTGCGGATTGGTGATTACAGATTCAAATATTTAATTTTGGAATTCAGTTTTCCTCATGATGTTTTCCTTTACAATTTGTCAGTAGTGTCATAAAATATCAGAAAGTTCATAACTTTGAAATGTTTGCGTTAGTAGTTGCCTGCGTTAAGAATCGAACCTACTCCTTTTCCTATACATAGTATTTGGTATAACTAACAGCTAATAACAACTTAAGTAAAATAGTTGATTAGTTGAACCATTCTAATTATTTTATTTAGCGAAAAATGAAGATTATTGAAAACGTAGGAACTTAAGGAATAAAATAAATGATAATAAAGTATATTTTTGTTGACAGGATCCCGATTTTTCAGCTCACCTGGACATGGTAAGTCAATCAAATATTTTATTTTCAGCACAAAGTAATAGGTTAAATAGAAAAGTTAAGGTAAGGTCCTCCTTAAGCTTGAAAACCAAATCTTTAAAATTTTAAACCACAGTTGGTACATTCCTCATTATAACATCATTTGGTCCTTAAGTAGAGAAATGAGGAAAATCTCTCTACTAACTTTATGTTTAGTATGATAACTTAATAAGAAAGGAAGAAAAGGATGTGGAATATTTTTTTAACAACTCTAAAAAATATACGCGTAACAGATTGCCCTTATTTTAAATTAATCCCTATTTCTTTTAATATATATTCTGTAGTCTTAATTCTCAGGTTCATATTTTGTATACTGACGATAAAACTATGAACAATTAATATTACTTAATTACCACATAGCCTACCTAATAACCAATTGTATAACAAAGATGCTTCACGCTATCTATTCTTTTTGTATTCTTATATCTTTAAGATTACGCAATGGATTACAATGCATTTTTTTATAGATAAAATTTTGAAACATTAACGCTTAAATGTGTAAAATATATCAGTATTAAATCTGTGCGAAGCTATAGCGGGTTACTAGTTAACAACAAAATTACTGACTCTAGAAAATTACTACTCTTATTGCCCATTTATGTTCAATTAAATACCGTCACTGATAACTTATTAACACTCAACTCTATCGTCTAGAAAAAACGATTATCTCACAAATCTGTTATTTTCGTCGTGCTAAGGCGTAATGGAAAAATCTCCGGAACTTTTCAGAAGTAGTTAGCTCGTGTCAAACGTTCGGTTCGAGTAGCACAACCTGCCACCGCCAGTATCTCGTCCAGATTGTAAATTACAAACAACTCTGGAGGTTCTATTCCTAGTTTGTTCCTAATTGCACGTTGTTGTCAGTAGTTCTAGTCGTTGTTACGTTTTAAAGTCTGAATTTTAAATTAATTTTGTTCATTTTTTGTGTCTGTTTGAGTCATTAACGAATTTAAGGATTTAGAGTCAGGAAAATAGTTTCTTTTTTCGAAAATTCGTCACACATATGTTTTTCGGTTGTGTGAACGATGAAATAAGTTCATTGATCGTCAGTCGTCAGTCATTTTTACGAGTACAATCAAGTTTCAGAATCCTTATTTCAGTTACCACACAAACACTAAGTATGGCATAAACTTTCAAGGGAATTATAACCAATCCCATAAAGAGGTTGATATATTTTCTTGAAGGACTATCTTCGTTTCTATTTTCAGAGAACGGTATTGCAAAATATCTCTACACGGGGATGTCCCTTGCATAATACAGCTCTAGTATTTATTTATTAACCTGAGGGACTCTTACAACATTCCCTCTCAAGTAATTGGTCCGAGAGTGGTCCCTCAGAGGTACACCTCGTGGAATTTTAATGCCTATTACTCTAATAGAATCTGTTACAATCCATCTCTAGATTTGAACTTGTGACACAGTTTCATGTAACAACGGGTGTTTATAAACTGAAGCATTAAGAAGATTCCTCTTCGGTATTCCGTTTTGACTTCATTAAGTTGTCGTCTTTATTTTTTTAACTTGGAAAAGTAACTACATAAGTGTTAGTTGCTAGTGTTTGCTAATAGCCTAGACTCTTATTGTCATTTTTGTGAAAGAGTACTTAATCCGTTTAACAACTAGACAGCCTATTCGAGTGATGTACGGTTTTGTAGATTGGTATTCAAATATTTCATCGTTTAGTAAATATTACCTACACAAAATTGAAATGGCCTCGTTATTGTAAATGCTTAGAATCATATCCCTAAACCCAAAACGAACTCTACAAATGCTTGTAATTTTTAAAAAGTATCACCGGATAACTCGACTTTAATTTAACGTCGAACTTTTCTTAATTTACAAAAGGATTGTCTGTTAACTGTCAAATTTGTCGATAGTGTCAAAGCTTCTATTTTATTCACGAAGATTTTACTTTAGAATTTATGATTAGCACTATTTAAATGTTCTCAGTACCATATAAAAATGACTTCATATATTTTTCATATGGCGATTGTATAAAAGCAAGCAAGCCTTAAAGAGTTTTAATTAGGTTAATTATAACTATGAATATGCTTTATCGTTATGGGATACCTTCAGAAAATTTGTTTTTATACAATCGTATAACTTGTCGCTAGCTCTGTTACAAATGTGATCTTTTGATTTTGGACAGAGCCTCTTTGCGTGTGAAGAACCAGACGATGTAATGAAGAAAACAAATATCTTTGAGTTGCCATAGAGACTGGCTTTGCCTCGTGTATTTGTCATACTATTAATACATTTAGAAACGGCATATAGGGACAGTCAGGGACACTTTCTCAAGTATTCAAGCAAAAAAACATATTTAATTCATCATACCTACAAATTTTAGTATCGTTTTTTTTAACATTTAAGTACAAACTTATTATGTAAGCTATTCGTGAACCACCGACGGAATAAAATTTAAATCATTCAAAACAAATTCGTGAAACAAAATAATTTAAATAGCTGAATATTAAGCACGGCTGGTATAGTAACATTGATTTTGGAAATCGGTCAAGTGCAAAGTGTAGACGTTAGACGAGGTGACGCCTAACTGTTCGTAGGTAATAAAACGACCAATTATTCTGGAACTTAAGGGACTAGGGAACAATCAAACATTGGAGTCAAACAGAAATTGGTTTACGTCAAAGACGTCGATGTGTAATTATAATCAAATTGTGTTTTAGGTTTTCTCTTGAAGTTTTCGTCTTTACTGTATTTCGTTACTAACGGAAGCTTAATCATAAACAAGTGCTTTATAGAGATCTTAGAGCCCAAACTGTCATCCCAGATGATAAATATATGATTTTTTTTATTTATTTGTGAAAGGCCTAATAAGGCACTTTAGAAACGTTACAAGTTACTGACTGTAGATGCACGGTTCTAAAATGTCAATTCTATAGAGAAGTTACTCTATCATTTATTGTTTTTAAGTGGTTACAATATTGTACACGATTAAAGAAATTAGACGTGTTAAGAGCCGCAAGATATGGGAATTAAATATAATATAAATAATAACAGCACATCAATGTGTGATTATTAGTTCTTTTTAAATTATTATTTAAATTATAACAGGTAGAGTCTAAGTAAATTGAATCACAACTTACGGTATTTGAATATTAACGGTTATTTCATTATCGCGTCAGTGGTTGTCGCCATTGCCCACCAGTGGTCACCACTACGTAACAAAGCTGTCATTATTTTTCCATTGACTGGCTTTTACGATGCATAGCGGAACTTGTCTTGAAAACAAACTTTAAATACTAATGTAATAATAGGAAGTCATTGCAATGTTGTTTATAAGATGTTAAGTTTACTGTTTTTCCATCAGTTTCTAGATTTTTCTATATCAAATGGATATCTGAACTTTTAGAAAAAATTAGAACAAAAAAATTATTAAAAAGTAGCGATAACATTCAGACGTCTCTACAATTGGTAGAGTCACACAACTGCTTAAGAAATAATAAAATAGAGATAGTAAATATTAGCATAAAACAAAGGAACAAAGACAATACAAAAAAGACAGTATAGAGTTAAAACAAATCAGTATAAAACAATAGCTACTAATGTTTTTACCTTTCAATACAATTAATAATACAACTTGCATTCAGTAATTTTGAAACTAATAAAATGTCTTTTCTGATCCACAGTTTCAGTTTTATCTTCATTCTATTTAGAGTTTTTACTTCGACACTGCCTATCGTTAGACATAAGAAACATATTTCTTTCCTCTGCCTACCCCCAAGGGAAAGGGGAGTGATGTTTATGTATATATGTATGTATGTAACATATTTCTAATTCCTTGCCACCAACTAGGTATATCTAGTAAGCATTCGAGCGTACCAGCAGAGACAGTCATAACCGGTACACGGGGAATGCTCGTAAGTTCCTAACTACAGACGGTAACACTTCGAATAAATAGCTACAAAATGTTTCATAGTAATTCTAGCCAACAAGAGCCGCTTATCTCGTATACAACGTGTCCAAACAGACTCCGGACATGTTTTGTATACTTGTGTATACCTACGTGTAGATAAACTAGGTACTGACTTTATATTACTTTCTCCATTGTATGAATCGTCGTCTTTTCGAAAAAAATATGTAATGATCATGAATATGAAAAATATGAAATGAATCAGCCTATACACGTCCCACAACTGGGCATATGAGCATTGATCACTATGCTAGCTCACTGCGGATTAGCGACGTCTTGCCTGCGCTGGGGTTCGAACTTGCACCTTGTGCACACAAATCCATACATAGAACCGTAAGGCTACTACGACGTTAGAATATACGAAATAACGAAGTAATACAATCTCCTAAAAAATCCTGAGATCAGCTGATAACAATTTTGTGTGGAAGTCTTACTATTATTTTTTAGAACTTGTTGTTTCTTGAATCACTCACACAATAGAGATGCGTGTACACTTACATGCACACAAGTAATCTAACACTAAGCCCATCCAACCTATGATAACGTTATTTAGTGATAATTCTAAAACTAATAGATCTAAAATAATCTATTTAATTTCCTAATGGATGTAACTTTAAAGGTAACGTCAACACGTGCCAAAAGTTTCTAGCTCTGCTTAGTTTGTGGTTTGCAGGAAATGTGTAGCTATTTGACTGAATTAACACTAATTAATATATTTCATTTTATCATACATAATTGGTATCAAAATATAGCCAGTTCGTTTAACCATTTTGCACAGGGAAGATCAATAGATGAAAAACATTTTAATAAATTAAAAAATAACAAAGTTTTTGTATTACAACAGATGAGTAACAATATTTCTAATTAAGATCATAGACTAGTATAACAAACTCCAGCACAGATAAAGATGTAGTCAGAGAGACAGTAAAACAGTTGAAACCGTTCACTCCATGCCTTGCGAAGCATAAAGGATTCCAGAGAAGCGCAAAAAATTCTAAAACAAATCGGAATAACGACTCGTTAGCCCCAGTGCCTGCGTGTGAAGGGAGCCGTCACGCTAGCCATTGGTTATGGGTTCAAACATACGTGGTGTACGCAAGATAGTGCAACCAGGAAGTATCTTGTTAACTTTACCTGTGGGATCGAAAAAATAAATCAAGAAAATATTGTGTAAGACGAAAAACCCAAATATTATAACACAATTTTTTTCTGTAACGATTTCACTATACCATCTTGTAGATATAATTCTGGTGTCACAATGTTCGTTCCCGTACTCCTCCGAAACGGCTTGACTGATTTTCTTAAAGTTTTGCATACGCATTCAGTAGGCCTGAGAATCGGTTAATAATTATATATCAATTTTTCATCCCTAATTCCTTTTTTTTTCGCGTACAAAGTCTCGGGCAACTGCTAGTCTAAATAAAGGTCATTGTATACTATTGTATCTTCACCGTATATTCGGGATTGTACCATATTAACGAACGCAATGCGTACACGCTGTTTTTCAAATGTTTTATTCAAATTAGTTCATTGACCTAGGCATATGTAGGTAATTAAAATAATAGTAATGCTGTTGTTTTCAAACAATTTACGTAGATAGAGTTTTAGGGATCAACCGGTAAGTATAAAATAGGCGGAAGACGAATGCGTAGCTAGGAATCAATAAAGACAAGATTACAAGATTGGGACTGACCAAGCTCCGGGCGTCTGTCCTCAAAAATATGTACCAATTATTGTATTTTTTTGCGGCAAAACTGTTGTAGGGAAGTGTCGATGGCTCGGTTATTAGTTTCCGCTGGTATCGCAATAGCTTGTGCAAATAATTATCTTACGGGGAGTATAAGCACGTGATGACGTCACCACACGAAGGCTTCCACGGGTGAGTCACCTTCGCAGTTATCACTACAGTATGGATAGCGCTGATTACATTTTAAAGTGGTTCCGTACGAGATCGACCGCACTGAAGATTTAATACAAATAGTAGTATTTGGGCCAGACGTGACTTTGGCTGTGGGATGTTATGTGCAGATAATAGAACAATGTAAAATATTTCTTTTATCAGTTTAATAATATTTGTTTGATTTAGCAACTATCGCAAACTTGATGAGAATAGTTGTCGGTCTTTAGATACCATATAATTTTCACTCGTATCTGCCTCCCTTGCAATAAAGCATCGGAAGCTATCGCCACCGCTGTCGATGTAATCGCTCATTAAATCATTAGAATCTATTAGCGGTGGCAGTGAGCGTGAAGCTTTTGCCATCACGATACAAAACACAATCCGTAACAAGCGTGAGCACATCTTATTTATATATGTGGATACAAAAAAGACACCATACCGAATTCAAAAAACTCTCACTGCTCCGTTTAGCGGTGCGGTGCGCGGGCGCCGGTAGCGTCCACTTATTCCGAAGGCACAAGCAGTCAAGCTCGAGAAAGCTCAGTGCGCGGGTTGTATCGAGGGCCGGCGGACGCGAGCCGAGACAGCGAGCCGCTGGACATGTTCGGAACATGGACGTGTGGAGCGGTCGACCCGCGTCATGCGTGCGCGCATCGCCGCCTCTCGCCATAGAGACACGCGATAATTTCGCGCTCACGTTCTTCGAGAGCAAAGAGCAAGCGTCGCCGCCGCCGCCGAAACAAGGTGTGTTGTGTTTATGTTATTACTGCTGTATGCGTAAGCGCCGACACGCCGCACTTGTTATGCGAATGTTAGCACATAGCGTTATCTACTTGCATCCATGTGATTGTATGCCTAAGGTATCATCAACACATACTTTGGTCAGTATACGTATATTTCATCGCAGTCCTTTCTCTGGTACAGTATAATACTTTCGTTCCTTTAGCAACATTGAGATCAAGAAAAAATCAGTATTGGTTCTCGTTGGCAGTAATGGGTGCAGTCAGTTCTTGTAGCCACCAGTGACCATCAACCATTATCACAACATTATATTTCAGAATAAGTAAACTTGAACTTGTGTATTAAGACAATTATGTATGTTCCTGTCGTTCGATCGTCAGAGGTATTGACCGATCACAAATTAATCAGACACCTTGGCGACTACTAAGCACTTCAATGCTAATTAAGGAACCTACATACGTATGATCGTACAAAACAGTCTGTCCGGCATTTTGACCAGTCTGTTTTATAAACAGCTTATTTGGTTTTTATTCGATATCTAAAATATATTCACCATAAATTATGTTCCAGTTTTTACTATAGAATTTTGTGTTCAAGATGTTAAATTGTAACAGAGGCCTAGATATATTTGTAAATAGTTAAACAGTAACCCAACAAACGCAAGCCTGCATTATTGCGTGCTTATTAAGTAAGCGATAATTAAGTGTTAATATTTATGTAAGTTGATCAACAGCTGCAATTATCACCTCAATTAAAATTGGGTATTTTATTGTTGTGTACGATTGTACATAAACACATTATACTCATCATTTGTGACGCTGATATGACAACACACTCTCCGTATGTAATCATAAAACACTTACCTACCTCAGATTGAAACAATGATCCAAGTTGCGGAAGCGGAGTCGCGGGCGAACATTAGCTTATTTATACGAACACCTCGTGCCGTACCGTTAGGTATTTATGACCGTCGTTTTACACTACAATGCAAATTTTATGGACTTCAAGTTATTTGAAATACATCGCCCCGTTCTAAAGGAATAGAAATAAAGCTAGTCACGAATTCCCTTGCACGCAGAGCAATGGAACGGTTAGGGCGCAAGAGTGGCGAAAGCGACGTTGTTTATAGGTTTTGTTTAAGGAAAAGTATAGAACATTTTCGTCAGTGGTTCTCAGAACTGTCGAAGATCGATCGCCAAGTGACAAAATTATGTTTTAAAACGTTAATCGAATATAAACAAAGCTGACGTTCATACATTGGGCATGCGTTGATTTACATGTACCGAAACGTTATCAGCACGCAATGAATGTATACCGACGTAGACTACTAATTTCTTTGTTTGCATCCTTATTAAATAATGATCTTTTGTCTAGACCGTTACGTCACTTGAAGCATTCGCGATAAACTTTCGCGGATCGAGATTGAAATAGGTGGTTTGAGTAGGTTTCGTTGTATAGCCGCCGCTGGCTCGCGAGTCGCTGGTACACGTACCCCGAGCTGCAGCGAGCTCGATCAGCCGCGTTGCATTTATAGAAACCATTAGTATCCTACTCGGAAGTTATTGCGACTAGGTAAAGACTCCTCCAGACCAACTTCAGTTTACTTAGCTTTTTTACTTAAGGTATTGTAGAATCTATAACTGCCGCTCTACTCAGTAGAACATAATTATACGTTTATAATAATGCCATGCTTGGGAAATAGCGGCTTGAACAATAATATACTTTCGTTGCGGATTTTTTTAACATCACCCTTTTAACACCCGATAACATCTAAAGTACAGTTAGAGAAAAAGTTGTCTCTAAAATGGCGATGGGTGTCCATACACACGTCATGTTGTTATCGACAAGCGTCCAGCTGGTGATGTTTTGAACTTGATCTATTTGTCACGCAAGATGCTTTAATATGGGAGGCGAATCTCATCTGACGCGACCTTAACCTAGCGTGGTGACGACATGGTGGGACACCAGCGCGCTACGGGCGTGAGCCGGGGGGGGGGGCTCGCTCGCGGCTCGGAGGGGGGTGGACTGCGCGCTGCCGGTCAACGACCGCACACGTTATGCAACAGCCGTAAGACATTGATAAAGACATCCATGAGGCATGAGGTTGCACCTCGCACTGTCTGGTTGCTTGGCAACCACCGCGAAGGTTACTGCGTAGGCTGTCTATTTTCTAATCAAATAGTATACTTTTGACAGGTTGTCAAATTGACCAGAAAATGACAGGCAATTCGTTACTGATTCGATTTTATACAAAAACATAATATTTAGATCGATATAATGCTTCGAAATAAATGGTAATTACTTAGTGAAAAAATATATTATATTGCTGTTATTGTACTAAACTAAAACGTAAGTCGAGGTGGCGCGTGCGACTATTTCTCTGTCACTGCTTCACTTGTTTTACGGCTGTGAAATGATCCTCGTCCAACGGATAACCAAAGATTCTGGCGGAGTGTTTTTTAATATCTTTTACTTAACTTTTATCGTGAATTCCGTACTTTAACTTAATTACAATTTGAAAGCACAATAGAAAACCTTTTACTGATTTTAGAACGACTTAACGATTTCCTAAAAACCACCGATCGCAACACTATAGCTGGTGAAACATAGCTGTCATTATAAAGTTATTTTTTTATTATAACAAAAATAGTATACATAAAATGTTTTTACGTTAACACGTCTAGATTAAGAAAAGACACACTTATTGTTTTCAAAAAATGCATTAAAAGAAAAAAGACCGTAAAACCCTTTGCGTATATTTGCTACATTTTATGGCAAAAGTCAAAAAGAAACTCTTAGAATGGATAGAGTATAGCGCCACATTATTGATGTAAATGATGTTTTCTGCGTGACAGAGAGCTTTTAAAATAATTTTCGTCCACATGTTTTGCTCGCTTAGCCTATGTGCCACTGTAGCCTAGGTCCTTTGAGACTTGTAGGAGAGCATTAAGAAAGGATTTTTGTATATTCGAACCCTAAGGAGGTAAAAACGTTCTGCCGGGGCTGCGGGATGTTCGTGAGAGTTACCGCGACCCCGGCACCCAAAGGGCTCCAGAAGGAACATAGTAGGTTTTAGTCAGTAAAAGTCTGACACTCCCTTTCGCTGCACCCACAGCGGGCGGAGTCATTTGATGATTTCCCACTTAAAAAAAGGGGTAAAAATGTTTCTAAGAAAAATCTTATGGGGTTTATTTACTGGAAAGTTGGCTCAAACACATACGTAGGCAAGTTTGACATAAGTTTTTTAAACACTGAGTAGTTTTACCTTTCATCATCAGCTCATCTACATGATGACAGTAAATTTGAGAGTTGCCCTGAGGGAGATTGTCCCTGGAATACCATCATCAGATCCTGACTACGTAACTACGTTATTCGGTTCATAAATCTCGTCAATTATTTTGACAGGATTTCCCGAGGACAAACAGTGTTCATCCCGCAAATTCCTCTAATACCTCATAAATGACAAATGAAGTGCAATAAAAGTATTGAGTATTGACCTTACATTAGAATTTTAGCACCTTCAATTTCCTTTACAAGTTTGAAAAATCTAAAAATACCGTTTTATTCCTGTAAGGCCTCTTCGTCCTATAAATCCTCTTTTTTTTGAGACGATCAATTGTAACAAAGTTTTAACCTGTGGAAAATACCCGATATCGAGATTATTAAAAACCAGCCAAGTGCGAGTCGGAGTCGCGCACCAAGGGTTCCGTACCTACTATCATACTAGCGTCTACCTGTTACTATTTTTAATATTGAACAAAACATACGAAAAAAAACCGGTTTATTGTATGGGGACGCCCCGTAATATATATTTTTTTTTTAATTTTTATTTGTTGTTAGAGCGGCAACGGAAACACATAATTTGTGAAAATTTCAGCTTTCTAGCTATCACGGTTTATGAGACAGAGCCTGAAGACAACGGAGGCTTAGTAATAGGGTTTTGTTTTACCCTTTGGGTACGGAACCCTAAAAACGCTGTTTAACTAAATTGCGCGTGGGCGAAGACGTGGGCGGATAGCTAGTTTAAAAATATGAAGAAACTAGCGTTGATCTAGTTAAAAATTATCGCATTTTCCTCTTTAAAACGCTCTCGTGAAAACTAGCGATTTTTGCAAATATCTATTTTCAGCCGAACTTAATATAATTTCTGATATGAGCCTTGGAGTTAAATAGAAAATAATTTTCACGCTGCTTAATAATGTTAGGAAGAGGATGCTAGCTGACGTTGACATCGTAAATATATTATAACCTAATCTCCGGTATGAAAGTATTTACGTGACAATGTTACCTCTACAACTAGTGTACAAACTTGTAACTATGACTTGTTAAACTCATACATAATAAGTTAGTCAATTTGAGCCTTTATTTTATTAGTTTTATATCATAATTAGTTATTGTTGTTGTATTTCAATTTAATTTTGGTCGATTACTGAAAAGATTTCTTTCACTCTAGTTTTTGGGTTCCGTATTTCAAACGGAAAAATTGGCACCCTTATAGGATCAGTACGTTTAAGTCACTCTCTCTGTCTACCTGTCAGCCCTACCTTTTTCCTTAACCTTTTTCTCAGGAACGCGTAGAGGCAACAAGCTTGAATTTCTATCAGATATTCTGGTCAGCTAATTCTTGAAACTGTGTTAAAATCAAAAACCTAAGTCCATGCGATCTAAAGATAAAACCGTTAATGCCGCAAATTTTCGACAATCACATGCTATTATCAAAACTTATAAAGTATTTCTTTTGAACTCTACCTAACCTTAAAATTTGATACGAAGCAACGTCTTTTATCAAAGATAAAGAAAAAACATGGGGGAACCGTAGTTTTTTTTGTTACATTACATAATTAAATGGATTACAAAACAATATATACATGCATTTTAGTTTTCTTTAGCTTATTTGTACGGAACCTTCTGGGTCGCAAGTAAGACTTGCACTTGACCTATATTGAGGTAGGTTTTCATCAGTTTTTCAATTTGAATAGCCACTTTCAATTTTGCACAGTCGAACGGATTAGGTTCAATTAAACTGTACTATCAATTGATATTTTTTCGATTTCATTTTTTGCTTTGTCCCTTGAAAAGGTTGACAAAGCATTTGTAGAGCAGCCTAGGGCTAACAATGTAAATACGTTGGAAATACCCTGGCAAAAAATGAGTTTGTTATTCTCAAAATTTAACAATTTTAGTCGAAATTCGCGATTATCTCTCGATAAACTGTTTTTTTTTAAATCCTCCCTAATTAGAGATATAATCCGGTTTATAAACAAGAGTTAATCTTTTATTTTAAGTTAATCTTTTATGTAATATTTTATGCTATTAATCTTGATCTAAATTTGACCTAAAAATGTTATTCAAAGCCCGTATACTTCATCTTTTATTGAAAATAAAAATTGTATACTGCACAGACTCAAAAATTTAAATCATTTCTAGTTATGGCAATAAAATACTTTTTTTAGAAAGCAATTTTAATAAAAATAGCTAAATCTAATTCTAATCCCATTATATCTTTTAAGATTCGATGTTTCTATTGAAATAGCATGTGCACCTACTACCAGGTATAATACACATAATATTATTTAAAGAAATGATAAAATACGTCTTATGCCTGTCCAAATGTGGTATATAATATGATGTAGTTAACGTCGAAAGAAACCACTCAACTGCATCAAGCAAAACTGCAAGCATCGTGCTAACCTTATTATTGAAGTCGGTTTAAAATACTGCTTTTATCCGAAGTGGGATGTCCATTGTAAGTAGATTACACGATAATATATGAGTGAGTGTCGGCGCGGGCGCATCTCCAAATGATACCTCGCTGCACTCGACGCCTGTTCAAATCCTGAGCTTAGTGATTTAAACCTCATTTGTTTTATAATTATTTATTTTAATATTGACTTAGTGAAGTTTGGAGTTTTAAACTGGCTTGGGGTAAGAAAAACTTTTAATATTTTTTTTTTAATTTTTAATTTAACGAATTATTGTGGTGTTTTGTGGATTTATTTATGCATGATATTGTGTTACTGCGTAAGCCTTTGCTTATCGGTACCATATTAAGCTATGAAGTTATTAGTTCATTGGTAATATGTTATCAAAACTGCATATTGATTGAATACTACACAGTTTGACATCCAAAATTAAACAAAAAAAACGAGCGCTGATCACACGCTTGCTTACTTGCCAATCGCGATTTTAGGTTTCAAATAGAAAACATTTAACAAATTTTGTTTAAGAAAATTTAAATAATAGCACTTAAATAAAAAACATTTTCAAGCTTCGCAAAGTTTCCAAGAAGATACGTAAATACTTTTAAAAGTAATGTAAATAATTCAATGACAGTGAATAATAGTCGACACTTAGGAAAAACTTGTGAAAACTGTTCAATATTAAAATAATTTAAATCTTTTGATCTGAATAACACTAACGTACTCGCATGTGACTATGCATAATATGAATTTAATTAAAATTTAAGTGAAAAATCTTTACCTTTTTATATTTCCATGAAAATTTGAAAAGGCTGTTGACGTTTCTTTTGAGAAATCGAAACGTGTTCATGAATAAGATATTCAAATAACGCCGGTTTCCTATTTGCACTCTCTTTCAAAATTTTGTAGCTTACCGATACGGCTTTGACAAGTCTTTTATTGAAGAAACGTGTCATAAAGATGCGGTTTTTTGTTTCGTATGTAAACTATAAAATATTAATACCAGAGAAAGCCTGTAGATACTTCCTTTAAATTTCCTTGGGAAAACCATGATTCAAAACAAGTCATGGTATACCTAAACTCATTAAATAAAGGTTTTGAAATTCGTTTAAAAACTTGTTAATCTTTGGACAATGTATTGCAAACTGATCTTAAAAGTGTAAAAATATAGGTAATTGTACTCAAATTGACCGCGCACTTCATTTCTTTTTGAAATGTAGCAATGTTACCTACAATATTAAAATAGGCGAGAAATATAAATAGTAGGAGAAAAATAAATTAAAAAATAAAGCCTTCGACGAAAACTTAATTTCCGTTTAAAAAATAATAAATAATAAAAAAACTTAATCTAGTATTTAATAATGTATTAATAATTCTAAAAAAAATACGCTGCACCCCGCATAAACTTCAAATTATTAGTAACAGGCCAGTAATAACTCATCATTCCCCTGCCCTTATCCCAATTTTTACTTGGGGTCGGCGCAACACGTCTTTTAGACATGTTGCTTAAAGTTTTGGCTATGGTTTTATAGTCGGCCGCCTGCCTGACACTAACCCTCTTTGGGAATGCGATTGTTGGTTGTTTACCCGCCACCATTCGGGTGACCCAAGGTACTTGGTACAGTGCACTGGGTCTTAAGGTCCATTAGTCGCCTTTTACGACACCCAGTGGAGGATATGGGGTGGTGCTATTCTTTATATCCGGACACCACACGGACATAGCTATTAATAACTATTATTAGCCAGTAATAACTATTGATATCAATTTCAAAATATTTCACGGTATTATCGCACGTACTACCTAGTATATCGTAAACTTTAATTTCAAAATAATTCACGATATTATCGTACGTACTACCTAGTATATCGTATGAAAATAAATCGCAGTTCTCCCAAGCGGCAAATGTCATAGGCCGGGATAATCAATACTTCCTCCGGCCGTGATCTGAAAATGTCCATCAGAATCATGTAAATGCCGAGCCAGCCACTCGTACGGTGCATATTTATACGAACAGATGGATGTTACACACACTACTCACTAACTAATCACATTTCAACTTAAGGTACATCATTGGGATGATATATTTTTAAAATAGATGTTTAAAATTTTTGGATCTGTAAAATGGGAATTATGAGGACTGCATTAAAGTAGTTTTTCGTAAATCGCAGCATATAAGTAAAAAAAATCAACTAAAGGTACATAATTGGGATGAATGTATTTTTAAATAGATGTTTAATAATTTTGGGTATGGGAAAAAGGGAATTATGAGGACTGCATAAAGTCGTCTTTCGAAAATTGTAGCATATAATTATTTATTTAAAAAAATCCATGTCGTGTTAAACATCTTATTAAATAAATAAGAACGATTTTATAACTATCAGTCATCTATGCTCTTTTGTTTTCTCTTCTCTTTTGGCAAAATTTTATTAATTACCAAAACAAGATTTAATTGCTACTAATTTATGATGATAACCTAATATTCCTGTAAATTAAGTTTAGGTATATTAATATTTGTAAAACCTATTTTAATTTAATCTGCATATGTGTGCCTCAAGAAAGGGGTCAAAAAGGTGTTAGTTACAACCCTCTCTGATGAGGAAATGGTCGAGACAAAGAAAAACATTATAATCTAAGACTCAACAGTTTCCAAATTGTTCTGATAGAATATTGTATACTAGTATGAAGTTCAGGAAGTACTTTGTTTCTCAACCTACGGGATCAAATTAATTCTGAGATGCAAATAATCTATAAGTTAGTGAGAAATTTCTATACTCAGTGTGCAACATAACTAATTTAATTAACCACAGTGGATAATACGCAGAATCTTAGGTTTATTATTATTTGTATCTCTTTCAATTCACGAGCTAACTTCAAGGGAAGAAACCCGGTCCTTTTTAAAGGTTTACACGGGAACACAGGTCCAACATACAGAGGCCTTGTTGAGAACTTTAATCTAAAATGTTATGGGGCACCTACCAATTATTATTTAACATAATAGTTTCTACTTAATTAATTTTAATTTACTTATATATTTTTTTATTTAGAGTCCTTACGCCATAATATATGTTTGTAGCTGGCTATCATTAGCCATAAACCCTTTGGTCGTTTAAGATTGATGACTTGTATTATCAATCTTAAACGACCTAATTGTGATCATTCATTTATCAGTTACTTGTGGAGAAAGATACAAGAAATTTATTGATTCTGAATCCAATTACAAGAATGAGTTTATTGAATTTTTTATTCCAATTTTACTTCAAGCGAAGAAAACCTTTCGTGTTTAAATCGTAGCCTAAATTGTAAAGGAAAACAGCCTTCAGGTGTCTTCCACGTATTGAACGGCATGTTAATTGAATTCTAGTATTGTGAGCCGAGGCCAGACTTCTGTCGAAAGCTCGGCCTGACACGCATCACGTGCACAAACGGCTTTACAGGCAAATACGGACGATATCGCATGCGCACGCCAAACCAAGATCCTATGCCAGTACACCCAGACGGAGCTAGTAATTACATCATACCCAAAGTGCCTGCATTTGAAATGCCTTGATTAATATCTACTATCGTTTCTCGATCTCAAATCTCGATTACATGAAATGGAAATCAAGGATAATAATGTAATTAACATAATGGGCTTGGATTTATAATTAAGCCGTCATACTCGGAACAGTCGGCATCAATATCACAATTGGACTAATTAATATAAATGGCTCGTTCGTTTGTTTCGTGCAAAGCTCTCGTGTTGATAAGGCCTGAAGATATAAAAGTAATTTCAGTGTTTACTGCACTAACTTGGTTCGAGTGGGTATGATTTGGGGTTTAAACAAACACAACTTATAATTAGTTCTTTCCGAGTCGTTTCCCGAATTCGTTCGAGGCTGCGCTGCATACAAAGTTAACCGCAGCGTACCTGTCAGCGCCATTTTCCACCGTATTTGCAATTAATGGACTCGCAACCACATTTGACATTAGCTTGTATGGTAAAATGTTAACTAACGCATATAGTACACATTCTGATTCAGTATAGTACATATACAACAACACATTTTGATCGTAAATTGTTAGTTCAATATTTACAGTTCCTGTTAAAAACGGTCTAAAGTTTTAATTCAATTTTCTATTAAAGGTCTAAAGTTTTGGTTGCGATGTATCCTAAATTGGAAAATGTGATGCAATTTTGATAGAGAGCTTAAAATTTTGGTACGCTTAGTTTGTACTCTTGATTGAAAGGTTTAATCGAAAATGCCCAACGTGTTTGAGCATACAACAACTTCATCATTTTAATTAAAAAACCTTTTTAAACTAGTGATCTATTCCGAAAATAAAATTACACTTCTCAAGTACAAATTATCGGGGACAGTTTAGTGTCATCCTATTTTGAATAATAGTCAAAAATCTAATCAGTGTGTTAATTGGAAAATTGTTCCAGAATTTGTTATTGTTTAATTATGGAAATAAAAACCAGGTACAATTTTATTTTTAAATCTGAACAGAGAGTAGATTGTGGTTTGTTATACCACTCCGATGCTTTGGGCGTCTATTAGTAAATTATTGTCAGTTAAAGTAAACTCCTTCACTAAGTTTTGCGTAACTTTTGCCCTTACTAGTTGAATAGATTGGAAAGCTTGTTAAAGCACAGTTTGTAGCGTCTGTGTCGTGGAAACGAAAGTTCATTATCCAGTTCCTACTTATTAGAGAGCATTTTATATGCTTCAAGTCACATTTTGGTACGAAAATTGAAATGGGAAAGATGAAAATTAAATATTGAAATAGTAATTTTTCATTAAAAAGCACTAAACTTGACATTAAACATATTTATTTTTTAGTTTTAACTCGCTTCAAAAAGGAGGAGGTTTATGTTTGTTCGAGGATAACTTCGTCGTTTATTAACCGATTTAGATCATTATTTTTTCGTCCGAAAAGGAAAATTCGTGACATTTCTAGGGTAGTCCCATGATAAAGAGGGGCTAAATGGCTTAAAGACGAGGCACCGACTGATAATATTATCTCTTTATTTTTAACTTCTTAGTGGATGATTTGATTTTAAAGTCGGGTTTTTTTGTTAAAATTAATTATTATGTACCCTTTTGTTTTAACATAAATAGTTAAACGAGTAAAACTGTGAGAAAATGTAGCAGTTAATATTTCTAAAGTAAAAGGTTAGTTAATTTATTAGACAGTTAGTTTTCACGATTGTTTCTCTCACCGGAAGTATCGATACGTATCAGACATGCCTGGCTGTGAACCCGTGACCTTACGATCGCAAACCCTGGATCTAATGCTAATGCACTCCACGACTTCCCCGTTCTGTTCAACTATTAATTAATGTTTAATATTTTGTTTGATTTAATGTAATCGGGATATTTGGTTATTAAGTCATGAATATTTTGTAGCTTAGGTTCAAAATACTACAAAAAGGATTTGCTGTAGCTTTTTTACAAAGTCCGTTAAGAGTAGGTACCTTAATCATGTATTGAAGTACCCTTGTTTGTATGAGAACGAATTAACGAACGGAAACTGTTGCTGTGGTGTGAGATTGGTACTTAAAAAGGATGGCAGTCCATATCCAGGTCACAGGATGTGTTGGACGCATTAAGTGTACTTTAGGCTCCCTACTGCAGCGCTGGGGGTCAAGTGTGCCATTTCCTCAAGCTAATAAACATATTGCAGTTGAAAACTTATATAGCTTCTTCTAGTTGCAAAATATTGTTACTTTGGTTGTTATAGAAGTCTATTATACACTTATTTAGAAATAGAATCCTTGGAGATACTAAAACTATTTCTTTATATTAAATTAGTGTTTTTTTTTTCAAGTAAACTGGTTTAAATTTCAAAAAGGATACATTTGATAAACTTCGTGAACGTTCATGTGTAAACCTAGCTTTACATGAAAACAATAGATTTAATATTGACACCAGTTGACACCTGCATCCGACAAAAACATGTAACTTCTTAGATTATAATTAGCTAGTTTCCATAATTATATTACTACATCTTCTGAAACCTAAAAATAGCAACACGAAATCCAATTTGAAACTATATTGAAAACAGCAAGCTTCGCCAATTATGATCAGCTGTTTCCATGTCAACCCAGATACGCCAATTGTCTAGTCTGTGTTCACCTTTAGTACTAATGTAATTGGACTGACATGTGTGTCAGTCGCTCGGAACGTTAGGGAGCATGTCGTTCAAGAGTCCGCCACTAGATGGCGTTGTAAGTCTGGAACGGACGACTTGCACTCACCGCGTTATTGGTACACTGTAACTGGGACTTACAATAGTTGCTCCAGTCCTTTCCTAACTACAAGACGACTAGGGGCTAAAATGTTTAATCGAGAAAGATGCAAGGAAGCTTACGTTATTTTCGTCCGCAATCGGCGAACAGTAAGTGAACTGTTTTGTTTTTTTTTATTTGTTTACTTTAAAAATTAAATCTTCATCCAAAAATTTTGGTACAGAAACTAAGCTTAATCCGATATGTACAAGGACCGAATCGCCGCGATAAACAACAGTCGCGCTTAGCTAGGTAACCGCAAGCCTTAAATAGTAAAAACAAATAAACATACACACTTCCACGCCAATCTAATTCAAACAAGCATGCCTATAAAGTTTCAAAATTATTGTTATCTTACATGCAGAAACAATCTCTTTGCTTGATGAGTCAACCACCGCGCCTCGAGTGCCCGCACTGGGAACCAAACCTAAGCACTCCGGTGTTATTACGAAAGCCTAACTAGTAACTAGGTAACTAACGAAATGTCAAACTCGATTGCACAGCTCTAAATTAGTGTCCTAAGGTTTTGTATTACGTTGATTTTCTGTTAATTAGTGTAAATTGGAGTGCAGTTTATTATTAATTTATTGGTAAGCTTTGTACGGAATTTTGATATTATATCGCTTTACAGTAACGTCACGATTTTTAGTCTATGTCGTTTTAACATGTAGGTACCTACATAGTAACATTTATGAGAGTCTTATAGTTGCTTTTAAGTATTTAGGGTAAGAAACTATTTGATCTGATATGTGAACGCGTATTTTTTTAGCCGTAAACATTACCTTTCGGGCTAAACAAAGGTTTATGTTCATTTGTCCGCCAAAATTTACTGTAAGTTTTTCTATATAAATTGTAGAGCTCTCTGGATTTCACTAAGATTCCGTCATCAGACCCCGACTTGGTGACTAAAGGACCATTTGAATAGTATAAGCTTACAAAACAAAAACAAATCGGTTGGTAAACTGTGAAGTTATTAGCAAACAAACATTTAATAAAACAATAATACAAACATCTGAATTTAGAACATCCTTCTTTTTACAAGATATTTAAAAAAAAACGAATCTTATTTTTTAATTTTATCCGATAACCATGAAATGATCTAGTTAGTATAAATACCACACAATATCCTCTAGCCAAGTGGGGCTGATGGGCAAAAGCCTCCCATATCCTGTGAGCAAACCCTATCTCCCTCCCATTTCCTATCACAATTGGCTGCACTACGCCACACTAAAACATCCCTTTCAATACCAATAGTCTACTACCTCATCTTTAAAATAAAAATAAAATAAAAAATATTTATTTCAGGCATAATACCCATACAAGTTTCAATTAAGACTATCAATTATTATTAATAAAGTTTTAATTTAAAATATACTATAATTATTATTATTTATAATTAAATTGAATTAAATTAAGTAAAAAAAATAATTCTTTACCCTTCAATATAATAAAAATAATTTACAATGGAACTGCATAAATGCGTTGTAGGTACACAAATAACATCAAATTTCGCATAGGTGGTAATTGTATCGTAATAATCAACCTACGCTAGACGATATTCGAGCATTCGGTTTAATAAATACCACGATTGATTTACATATCGTCATTGAAAAAAAATATGGACTTCAAAGTACATACCGAAACGATAACCTGATTTATATTATAATATATAATTAATAAATGTAAACTAAATGATAATCGTATTACAATGTTAGTTTTTCGCAAAAAATTGAAAGAATCAAAAAGAAACAATTAGAAAAAAATGACGATCTCAAAGTAGATACGTACCTAGCGAATATAATCTGATCTCTCTAAGTTTCAAATGTACACTATAAGATGGTATTCGCTTATTAACAACAACAAGAAGATCCAAAATTGACATGCAAGAGTACCTAAACTAAAAAAGATACAATTCAAAAAAGAGCATTGACATCTAAGTAGTTATGTAGTGTAGGAAAAACTGTTCAAAAGTTCGCAATATGGTTTACCAGGTACATATTTTGTAATATTTTTTTTAACAATCAACTCATTACACTCAAGTATATAAAATATACATAGACTCCTTCAACGCATACTCTACAAACATATGTTCTCTAAATGCACAATAATTTAACGCATACAACTTTCTTCATGCGATATCTTTAAGCATAGAATGCGCAGTGGAAGCAATAGCAATCAATGATTTATTAATTACATTGAGGTTAGGACCCAATACGCAGGCTATTATAAAACCGGCGGAGTAGACAGGGAAACAGGGTGCACAGGGACACTGGACAGCAGGGAGCTGGAATTCAATCTCAATTAGCGAAGACAACCCTAAGCTGAAGTGAAATTGTGTGAAAGGATGCAGAAGTCTCACTTTGATTGTAACTCCTGTTGTATTAAGAAGTCTGTTGGTCTAGTGGTTAGTGGCCCTGACTGCTATACCAGAGGTCGTGGGTTCGATCCCCACCCAGGACAAAATTTTGTGTGATGAGCACGATCATATGTTTTGTGTCTGGGTGTAATTTATCTATGTAATTATCTGGGTGTAATATGTATGTATTTAAAAGTATTTACGTATGTTTATAGATATCTAGTACTCATAATACAAGCTCTGCTTAGTTTGAGACTAGATGGCGTTGTGTAAAAGTCGTGGAACATTTATTTCTTTATGAATACAGGATAAACTGGTTTTAGTTGATGAGTGAATGTTCTCTCTGTAAGACCTGGAAATCCATACAACGTATCTGCTTTTGGTAGATAACTGATTGTAGATGAGTAGAAGAAAAAATAGTGCGGTGAAGCAGTCAATGCCTCATTGTAGAAGCCAGATTTACTTTAAACTAATGTTGTACACGAAAAATTAACAAGTAGGTATATAGGTATTAATAGAAGCCAGTTTCCCTATGACAATTAGGACAGAGCCTACATAAAGTGGGTCCCAATAATGACATAAGTATTTCTTTAATACTAGTACAACGCGTAAAACTGACGTTAGGGGTACCAGAAAGTAAGTTTTTTCTAAAACATATAAATGCTCTGATTTATCCATGCAGATAAAACTTTAAAGTATACCGAGCGTTTATTTTCGTAACATTTGTTTGGATTGAAACCAATGATAATATTTAAAAGATATCTAGTTCATATCCCGCGCATTACCTACCACTTTAAAATATATCACTTCATAGTATAAAACAAAGTCGCTTTCCGCTGTCTGTCCTTATGCTTAGATCTTTAAAACTATGAAATGGATTTTGATACGAGGTTTTATTTCGATATTCGTTTCAAGAGGAAGATTTATTTGTATAATAAATACATTACTATCGAACCATCGAACCCCTGCGAAACTGGTGAGAGTCGATAGTATATTACATTAAAAAACCACTCGTGACTACATTAAAACCTTTTTAAAGCTAACCTTCTGTATAACCATGTGGCGCAGGATAGGTGGTAGGGGTGCCTTCCAGACTAATTGCTAATACAATGCGGGTGACATTTAATTGTGGGATACTCCTACACGTTGGACTCCCAGTTCATCTGTGGGAGGAAATTATTACAATCCCGTGTGTGCGCTGATTGTGAGCCATTCAATGCACTAACGCTTGTAATCTGGGGCTAGTATCGTGTCTTTGTATGTCTTTGTGTACAGAATAATATAATGGTCATATTGAAAATGAAGCATTAATATTCTGCTTTAGCTGTATTTTTTTTATTATAGTAGAGAGCTGATAAGCCATTGACATTCTTAGAAAATAAGCGCTATGATAGTTGTTACATTTGAAATATGTTTATTTAATTTTACTTTCACGTTTCACGCACTTTTGCATAGATATGTCAATAATTTAAGTATTTTATTTTATTGGGAAAACAAACAATTGTTCAATGCATCTTAGAATAGATAAAGTTACAAATTATACATAGGTATACGTTATTATATGACAGTCAACTTTTCTTGTGAACAACACAAACAAATTAAGATGCTATTAGCTACAATAAGTCATGATCTTATTACATAGACTGTTACAAACAAAAATGATTCATTTTTTATAATGATCACGCTTAAAACACTGTACAAAATTAAACGGAAAACTAAGTAATGAGCCAAACTCTACACCGAGAGAGGACTTTTTAAATCGTTAACCACGTATCGGATTAAACGATTAAAAATGCATACCTAATCGTCTATAGTGGTCAAAGAGCTTACCACCTCTAAAAGTGTTATTATTGCAATTGTGGAAAAGAGACGACGCTCTAAGCATTATCGTGCTGTTACGTTTCCACAACTGAAATAATATTACATTCAGACGGGGTGGTAAACTCTCAGGACTAAATTTAATGGACGCTCAGGCTCTTAGCAAAGACAACATGTTTAAAGTGCACGTAAACATGTCGTTATTTTCCCATTCAGTTGATTTTTGTCTCTTAAAACACTTTCCATGTGTATTCCGCGTTTCATTGATGTAATGAGGTTTCCTGACAATCTAATTAACTGTATGATGTGATGATAGCGCTCTCGAACGCAGGTTAATTACACTTGACACAGTTCGACCACTGGACTGCGTCAACAGTTCAGGCAAAATCACTCATTATTGACAGGTGCTTTTTGTAAATCACTTTCTGTCAAACCAAAAAAAAGCTTGATCACATATGATCTGTAAATTCGGTTGTCGATAATTTATTCCAGCATATTTGCAGATTGAATTAAAAAACAAAAGCTATAAATGTCAGTTGAAAGAGTCTGATTGAAGGAAACTGCCGATCGTGCCGACTTGGCAACCAACGACTTGGTACGTACCCCATACAATAGGACACTACTCGTACATACTACAATAACACTAGTACCACAATACTTGTAATAATAGTACGTAGCATTTGCACTATTCACAGCGTAAATCAATTCTAGGAAGTCATGTTACTAGCTCGATGTACTTACAAACAACTCTGTTGACGTCTGCTCCTATACTTCTAATACGTAGATGGATACTTAGAAAAACAGATTTTTGCGAAGCGGTTTTTTTCTTTAGCCTATATCTAAGCCTATAATTATATGGTTAGTGACTATTGTCGGGAAAAGATCTATCCCTTTTCCTTCCAGAACTTTCGATCTTTTGCGAAAAATTAATTGTTATTAAATATTCGCAAATGTAATCCTCAGTCAGGAATCAAACTTGCCACATCCGTTGTACCTGCAAAGCTATCGAGGTATATAACTTCTAAGATCAGATACTTTCTTAGCGAGTAGTCTTCAACTAAGTCAAATTCTATTTCGAGTTTATATGTAAACCTCCCGAAGGTGTGGAGGCGACAGGAGTTTCCAATTACAAAACTATTAATGAAATGAAACTTGACCAGGGTTTAGTGCAAATAGCTTTCTTATGATGTCAATGTATATCCTGATGAGTAGAACAACTAACGTTGCCATATAAATTAATCCAGAAGAGAGGAAGGCATTAATCTATAAGGAGTATAAAAAGTAGCCTACGTTCTATCCTGCAGACGAATAAAGTTTACACAAAATAAGTCATAAAATTCAAACAACGTAAGTGTCGCGAAACACTAAAACAATTAAAAGAAACAAAGTAGAAACGAAAAATCTTGGTCTGTTCGACTTTCTTAGAGAATGTGCGGCGAAGTGTTCTCGAAAATCTGTTTTACATTTCCTTCAGCTTAACGAACATTACAGGGAAATGCAGTTCACAATTACAAACCCTTCTCGTATAAACGTGAACGGCGATGACGTCAAAAAGAAAATGAAAATGTAGTTACACCCTAACTTGGTGCTGTACTCCCCACACACGACGCCGCGGTTTATTCCACCTTTTTGCTAAACTCCGCCTCCCTCTGAGACCCGTGTGTTTTCAACTGTTTTTAATTTTGTACTGTACAAATGAATGATTTTATTTGTTTTAGTATGCAAATGTGTTATTAATATTTTGATACACAGCCCAGACGGGGCATCGTAGACAGCCTTTGAGAGATAATTTTCTCCAAATATTACATCCAATGTGTGTTGCACTCAGATAAACTCAAAAGAGAAATGCTGAACTTCCGTTGTTTTTTTCAAAGCTTTTACGATCTGCAAGCCGTTTGATAACGCCCTGGAAGCATATGAAACGAGTTCTGTTATCCCTTTTTTGTCGTTTGCGATCCCCTATTAATTTACTAAATGAAACAGATTCGAAGGTGTTTTGTTTCTCGTATACGTCTGTGCAAGATTGCCTTGAGAGCGCTTTATTATTCAGCACGCGGAAAATATGCGCAGAATTGACAAACAATTTCGACCGTTTTCGTGCGGACGATCAGGCTGCAGTAGTCGTTTTATTTCCCGGTGTTTTAATTGAAATAATTACGTTATCTATCACATGGCGTAGTTTCAGTTTAATGTGGACACATGATCCGCTAGTTTATTATAGTTAATTATAGACCAGTACACGTCAAATGTACTGACATGACAATAAAGTCCATTTGAAGCCTTTGAATGTCCTGAAAATATCTGACAGCTCGACAAAGACTTATTTATAGAAACCGAACACTGTAATTACACTAATTCCCTGTGGCCTTATCATATGCACACAGCGCAAGGTTGTAGTTATGAGTCCGGGGTATAAGCCTGTTTGTAATATATGTGTAAGTTAAATTCTAAGAAAACAATGTGTGTAATTCTAAACTATGAAAAGGAGTTTAAAATCAACAAACGACATCTGCAACTTTGTACACGTAGTAATCAAACCTCGTTCCATTTCTATACAGAAAGGCCTTCACCCAGT
Organism: Chrysodeixis includens; assembly: GCA_941860345.1. Lineage (NCBI taxonomy): Eukaryota > Metazoa > Arthropoda > Insecta > Lepidoptera > Noctuidae > Chrysodeixis > Chrysodeixis includens. The sequence goes on along the minus strand of OW796090.1, from coordinate 19,092,017 downwards.
TATGGAACATTTTCAGGCCGGGGTTACAACAATTTAATATAGACTAGAATTTCCATTTTTTTAAGTTCATACAGAGGTCGCTGTAAAGCAACTGTCAGTCTCAGTCGTCAAAGTATCGCAAACCTATCATTTCACTGTCGCAAGAAATACACACTGAAATCAATAGTTTCAAGTCGGTATGGTCACATTGTCCATTTGCCCTCACTGCCTTGTATTTACAGTAGCCTCGTGTAAATAGAGGGCCGAATGAAAGTACTTGGTAATTAAATAGAACGAAGTTGATTGCAGGTATCATAACTGTGTCAGGGCTTTCTAATAATATAGGCACAAAGAAAAAAGAAAGGGGTTTTTTAACGAAGCCTTTTTTGCTTATTGTTTATAAAGTATTGAATACAACCCTTTTTAATGAAACCCCGTAACTTAAGGTATATTTAAACTTGTTTACATAACCTTCTTTGAAAGGAGAGCAAAACTTTATTTTTTTCCATTTTAACATCCCAATTTGTATAGCATTTAGAAAATCTAAACTTAAAGATAAAATCATTCAAAACTGCGTCGTTATTTACTCGTCAAGGGCAAGTAGGTGTCAATTCTTGTAAATTAGAAGCTACATTGTAGTGGTAAGTTCCATATATTTTCTTTAAATACACACAATTGACATAGGAATTTGCCATAAGTGATTTGCACATCAATAAGTGACTGTTGCGCAGTCGATCGTAGATATGACTATAATAGAATCAGATACTTTACAGATGTACCTACTTATTGTGTCTTGTAAAAGATCTAGGCATGAACTTTAGCCCTCACTGATAGCGAATCTGTTAAACTGTTGCTAAAATCAAGGTGATATGTTAAAAAGTCTACCTCGTGAATTTGTTTTTGAAAATTTTGAATACACCTATTTTATTTTTCAATTCTTAGTTATTGGCGAGAAAAATGGGAAATAAAAAAGAAATAAAAACAACATTGCCGTTAGAGCCACAGGACAAAGCTCATTTAAAAAAAGACCGCTAGCTTTAATGCATTGAAATGTAATCTAATTAAATATTGACTGTCTTCATCACAGTCTACCGGATTCAATAAGTAAACAGAGGATCATTGTTAAGCTTCCCATACACAGGTGTCGCGCTGCGAATGTAAGTTGTACTGTTAATTGCACTGCGATCGATATTATTCCGATATTCCTCTCTCTTTCTCGGAAACGAGAGACGAACGGCCGAATCAAATATGTACTTTTTTGTCAATTTTTTTTTAATGATTCCGATTCGGTACAGGTTGTTGCCTCTTTTATAAGTCGAAAACATTTCTACGTGCAAATATTTGACAACTGTGTTTATTTTTTATCGTAAACCGTGAGATGATATCGAGGTCTGAGAAAAAGGTTTAAGTTTTGCATTAGCTGGTATTTGAATGTTTAAAGTTAATAAAAATATTAAAAGTGGTTAAATATTTGGAGGGATACGAAAGATTATGACGCTTAGGACAAGCCGTCTCCGATAAGATTTGAAAAATTTTAATATCAAACTAGATACTTAAACGATAATATAAAATGTAACGTAATTGGAGACAGAGTAGAGTCGACAGTAGGAATTCAATATAACGATACAAATTTACATCGATTTGAATCCACAGGATATTGCAAATAAATCAGCTCAGTACAAATACAAAGCACAAAGGCTCTCAGTACACGTGTTCAGAACTTAGCATACAACATAGTGAGGTTTAAATATTCAGTTTTCACGAAGACACAATGAAAGGAAAACGTATGAGTGCATCAGCTCTTATCTCATGCAATTCATCCGTCAATTGGGGGTAATAGGTTATTGCGCCGCGCGTGCGCATCTTCTTGCACACAATTGTCACTTAGTGAATTCATAGATGGCACAGCACCGATACAATCAGTTCTTTCTCCGATACATTGTGTTTACGTATTGCGTACGGCGCGTACGCAGCGTACTTAGCGTATTACATCGCATCCTCATTCCTGGGGCGGACGTTCGCTGACAGGTTCTATCCCTTTTTTATTTTATTTTTTAATAATTTTTAGTTTCTTAGCTTTTGTGTTTCGTTTTTTGTTGTATGTGTTCTTTAATAGTTTTATTCTTTATTAAGCTGTGCTCTATATTATTTTAACTATTTAAAAATTATTTACAAAATCAAATTTATTTCTAACTGAAAAAAGTATGTTACAGTTACCAAATTGTAGATAAAAGTATATTTTTTTAAATATCGACAGCAATCGTTTTATGTCTTTTCTTAAAAATATTAACATATTTTCCAATGAAAATTTAAAACAACGAATAAAGCCTCAATTGTCATGAAAAAGTTTCCGCCTAAAAAAGAAAATGAAACGCTTTTCCGAACTTCCGCTGCTTAACATTGTGTTGTGAACTTCGCGCGTTGAACTGACTTTACAAAGATATAGCAGTTACCGTAACATCTCTAAACATTGTCGTATATCGGAAGGCAAATGTATTGAAGAGCGAAATCCATGTACCCAAAAACTAGGCCAGTGAAAAATAATTGAAAATTCTGGTGTCACAATGTTCGCTCTCGTACTCCGTAGAAAAGCTTGACCGATTCTTTTAAAATTTTGTGAGCATAATGTGTGGGCCAGAGAATCGGCCAACATCTTTTTTTTATCTAAGAATTCTTCTTTTTTTTAAACTTTCGCGGGAGTATTACTAACGTGTACAAAGTCACAGGCAGTTTATACAGCTAGCCTTGCATATAAAATTCTCGTATGACAATGTTCGTTCCCGTACTCCTCGGAAAAGGTAAAATCCATTTTTATGAAATTTTGTGTGTATATCGGATAAATCTGAGAATCAATTTTTCATCCCATTTTTCTTTATTTGTGGGAAACCACGTACGAAGAACGGAAAACACGGAAAATTGAACGGAATAAAATCCATAACCTGCATATTTATTACCTGAAAGGCGGAACAAAGTTCGTCCGGTGAGTTACAATATAATATTGTTGTTTATAACACTTTTAAACAGACCTCTGATAAATGAAAAAAATATAACTGACATCTTACCAAAATTTGTAACCAAGGACAAAAATCTCTGTACAAAATTTTCTTTTGCGCATTGCTTTAAGCACAGAAGATATTTTTTAAAATATTATAAGTAGAGTCATGTAGAAAATACAAGAAGTTACAAAAAAAATTTTTGTTAATTCTCAGTGATATTTGACAACCTATGTTATTTTTTTGCCCTTACTTTCTTTTTGATAGTATAAAAATCCTGATAACTATAGATTGAAAACGAAATCACTTTCTTTAACACTATTTTAATAAATTTATTTTTGCGTAACAAGAAGAAGTAGTATCTTTAGTCCAAAAATCCTACATTATTTATTGATGACATCAACAAAACTAATTGGTATAGTTTTGGTTTCACCGAGCTTTTTCAGTGGTGTTGTAACTTTGCGTTTATAAGCAGAGCTCTCTGTAACAATCTTTTCAAGGGTTTTTGTGTGTTACTTTGTTGCGTATGGTAATTATGACCCCATGCACCACACCGCGGCGGCCTCGCAATAGGGACAAAAGGCGTAAGACTAACGCTATATCTAAATGGCACATTCCTTGCCTTTTATGTTTGAAAACTGTGGGACCTGTAACCTGTAATATTCGATCAATGTTTTCGTAAATGTTCTCAGTTTTATAAAGTGCCGTATCGATTGTGTATTGTCGATATTATGTATCGTCGTTTTTTTTTAACTTTCGGGGCTCGCATAGTTTTTCTCAAGAGATATTATATACCTACCAAAAATAAATAGGAGCGAGAAATTTGATTTCTAAAACTCCAAAACTTTTTAAGTCAAAACTGACAAATATATGTATATTTTAATATTAATGCTAAATTATTAAGGAAATTCCTTAATAATTTAGCATTAATAACCTAAATAACCAATAACGCTCTCTGCAATAAGTACCAAATCGAGTTCAACTTATTTATACGATCATTACAAAGTCCATGTCGACTGATTGTCAGGACTGATGCCTCGGAAATGTCATCACATTCGCAGATTTAAATTTAGAATTTAACGAGACGACACATGTTCTTTAGAAACCTGTTTATAGTGCAATTGTTTTTAATTAACAAGTGACGAATACAAACATTGTTTCCGAAAAACTAAACTCAGATACGTTAAATTATAGCGTCATAGTTAAAAAAATATCCCTTTTCCTCGCAAGCTTTATGAAAAAGCCATATATGGGACAGTTATTAATTAGAGTAGAACGATTATCAAAGCAAAAGATAAAGTAATTAATGCATTTGTTGGCTACAAAGGTTGTCAGGCAACAAATGCCGAGCTCGATCGATACCCATCAGATATTAAGAGGCACACCGTTTAAGACTAAAAGCTGAATATACTATTGATTGATAGCCGTTGCTACTGTGCCTTCACTGGTCGATTCTTGCGCCACACGAGTTGAAATATTACTCGTTGACTGCTCCACAATGTTTTTTGTAACGGACGACAGTTCAAGGGTGCTTTCCTTTGTTTCGAGTAAAGGGTTGAGAAATTTGTAAATGGATCTCTGATAATTTTGACTGGAAAATGTCGTGTAAAATTTAGCTAGTTATTGATTTTATTTGATGTCTCACTTTGATGGAACTTAGTGTAACTAAACTAGGTATTGTACATGCATCTCATTTCAGTTATGGAATGAATAAATACATGTTGTTGATCATGAAAAATATTAATCTGCAAGTCAATTATGATACCATAATATTGTTACTGTATTCTTCGTAAAAATACTCGCATTTCTTTAATAACTGACCGCCCGTGAATTAAGATAATTCACAATGAACGGTAATAAATTAATATAGTCCATTGCTCACAAATACCGAATAATTACATCCAATACAGTAAACAAACGTCGAAATAATTACAGTGAACAGAAATCAGTATCAGCCGATCATATTATCTTAATTGCGGAAGCTGAGAACAATTAAATCAGTCTCTAGTTCGAGAGCATCGCTTAATTAGATTAAGATGAATACTCGGATTAATGCAAGGCGAGTATACACTTCAGTAATTATTGATTACATATGGTTATATACGATTATACCTATGCAATAATTGTTTGAGGATATGCTACGTATATATGTTGATAAGTTGATAGGATTTCCTTGTTGTTTCGAATTCTAAAGGTTTTTTTATCGCTACATTTTGTAAAACTTTTTGTCTCGGTCTTTCTGTCTCTATGAATGCTTAGATCTTTAAAACAACGCAACTACGTAAACGCAAATATAATATAATATTGTATTATGTTTTGGTTACTATGGTTAGTTTTCTATTATTGAATTTAAAATTGATTAAAAACTGCAATATTCAGGTTTTTTCAACATTAAAAAAAAAACCTAATAATCTATACCAATATTAGCAGATTCTGCGCATTTGCGGAAAATCTCTTTAAAAAACTTTTTCAGTAATAGAAATGCGGAAAAACAGTTTTCCTAGTTATAAATATATAGGGATATCAGGAACTTCAAACTTTTCTTCATATTCCATTGCAGCTGTCGCATAAAAATTTCATGAACTCCGCTAAACCATTTGTTTAACCTTGAAAACACAAGCGCTCAATAGAAAAGTTCTCGCACATTATGTAGTAATGACGAGAACTCAACCGTCTGTCAGCATTATACCTTCATTAAATAATGGAAAATACATGGCTAGATCAAAGCTGGCTAGAAAATTGACTAGATAGAGTACTTATCAAAATTGTCCTTCATTACTTCCTCTGTAATAGAGACATATGCAACCTTCAAATGTAATTTATAGAGTCGTTTCGAACTTTTACCCTTAGGGCTTAAGGGCTAAACTTTCATGTAGGTCAGTAATCGATGGCCGGTAATGAATAATAAAGAAATGCATCGCCCTAGTTCTAGATAACGAAGGTTGATTAAAGTAGGTACTGTTGTTATTGGTTTTAATGATACATTTTACATTAATGTAGTTCTATTTAACAAGGGTGTAGTTAGGATTCTATTGCGTTAAGTATAAGCCCTATATTACGATACGAAAGTAAATTTTGGTCCATAAGGGGTTTATGCTCTACTTTTTTTATGAGTATTTCGATGTTAAGCTTACTAATCAGTATCAAGTAACAATTGCGTATTGTTTCGTCATGCAAATTGGTTTTCATGAATAAGTCATTTGTTAAATCTGTCTCGCACTAGGTAATCTAGTCAGCCCGTCACACCACATAGGGTCCCCTCAGACGAAGGTAACATGAGCCTTAGCCGACCAAACGGAATACATAATTACCGCGTTGACAATGGATCTAGTAGCCATGGGGGTATAATTAATTAGCCACCGCCAGCCGCTCGTCTCGGCCAATCTCTAACTTGTAATTTAGTTAAATATAGTGACTGTAATCCGTTTAGTGGTAAACAAGTTCAATTACAACGTAGGTGCTAATAATGACTAGTTATTAACTAATTCAGATAAGCCGAAGTCATAGGTCATTAATTAAGAGATCTCGTTGCAGTCACGAAGATTATCTAATCTAGTCGTCATCGCATGTCAAAACTGCACTAAATAAGCTCGTTGCGTTTACGTGTGACATACAATGTGCTGTCATAAGGCTCAGGATACACCGCCAGCTAGTAAGCTAGCGTGCGAAGCGAAAGAGCACTGTTCCTTGCATGTCTATAGGTATGAGGGGTGGGCTCTATACACCCACCCCTCAAGGAATCGTTCAGGAGTGAGGCCAGCCAGAGTCACGCAAAGCATGCGCGAGCGATCCCGTGTCTTTGGCTTATGCAGTAGAAGGACCCCGGGGTGTTTTTGAATAATATCCCTACGCTGTGCCCTCGGCGTGGGTTGAAATCATTTGTTTTTCACCCCGGACAAAATAAAAGCTGGAAGTGTGAATAGGAGTATGGGAAAAGGTGGAACGTTAGCTCGCTCAGCTAGCGAGCGAGCAGTGTAGCTTATGCTTGACCTGTCATAAGAAAAGACAATTGATGGCTACTTTATGCAGGTTATAATTATTGTAATCTGAACTAGCTTAGTGGAATATTGTGTAGTGTGTGCGTAGTGTTAATGTGTGTATGGGGACTTAATTAAGCAAGTCACTGTTGAGTTTAAAGGGTGCGTATTGAAAAATATATTGTCATATTTTCAGACCAATATACCAAACCAAGTACCAAACTAAAAAAACTAAAGAAGATTTTTGCTTAGTTTTTTGCTAAACCAGGTCAAATTTAGTAAAAGTATTCTTATTGGATTTTTTCTAAAATTGACCTATTTTTACTTATACATTGAAAAACTTTTAACATGTCACAGAAGTTTCAGACGTAATATTCATGTAAAAATAAGAACTTACATGTCTGTTAATGACCTACTCTGTAGTTAAACCGTGTAATCGATAACACACCAGTTACATTTCTTGAGTAAGCTTGTCCAGAATGGCTCTAAATTCTATTCCATTTGATTTAATTTATTCATTTGTTCGAAAGATCATCATTGACGCAAAAGGTGTCACATATGATATAACATTTTGCCGTTTTTTGCGTATACAATAAACTTTTATTTTATGTAAGTGCATAAATGAAAGTTTTACTTCAAATAGAATATTATTGGAAAAATTAATGAGTACTCTTTTACAAAATGTAGACAACAATTTTTTTACGGCAGATTTCTCGGATTAATAGTTCTCGATTTAAAAGCAAAACATTTAAAGCATTTGTATGCCGAGTGTAAATGTCGCTCCCATCCATCGGGATCACAGCTCCGGCACGTCCGGGGGATAATAACTGGAATACTCTGATACCCGTGCGGTCATTCAATGTTGTAAACTAAATCAAATATTTATTACTAGTGTTTATAATTCAAAACATTTAATAATCTTTCTTTTATTGCCCGTTAGGTAGAATAAGCTAGGCATGGTCATATCATCATCATCATGATCATTTTCCTGCCCTTATCCCAATTATTATTTGGGTCGGCGCAACATATTTTCAAGGTAGGCGCGGTCGAGTTTTCTAAATTAAAAAGTCAAAATTTGCTAGAAGTTCCTGCTTGTTACAACTAAATCTCTACAAACAACAACCTTAGATTAATTTGATGTTTTTGTGTGATGTTTCTTGTCTTTTTAAATCCTTGCGGATGGCAAGGATGTTAAAGTGTAAAATGCCAAGTATATTAAAAATATCTTTGAAACATTTTCGTTTCACAAGTATCTCTCTATACTTAACGTTTTCAGAAAAGCCCTTGAAATCTTGAATACGGTTTCTTGTCCTCCAAAACTTTACATCAGCTGATAAGAATTTTGTTCAATAACAATTTTCTGTTTGAGAATTTACTGTGACTTTCTTCGTCGTGCTCATGATTCATTTCAATTCACAGAAGAGGTATTCAAAATACGGCTATGCTTTTCCGAAACACGTTGTATCCCCGATGGAAGGGGGAGGGGCTACCTTCCTCAAACTAATATCGTAGATGCGGAAACGAGACGCCGCTCTACGTAAAGTAGAATGCCGTCTCTTTCTACTACACCGGCAGTCTTACCTTACCTAAGTCAGTTGGACATGGTGGCAGGCCCTGAGGAATGCTAGTAACTAGTTACCGTGTTTCCTAGCTCAGTTTATGAGCTGACAACTGCCGGCTATTTGTGGAGCCAAGAGGCTGTGAGATACGTTTCAAACGAGTTATACACGCAGGATCCCCTGCGACAACTTCATAAACTTTAGATTAATATTTGTCTAGCGTTCTATGTACTTAGATATTTGTTAAGGGCTGTAAATTAACCGGTATTTACTTAGATGAATGGTTTGAGTTTTATTTTACGGCTACTGTTATTTCTAGATCTATGTTGGAGGTTTTTGTGAGGACGTTATTAATCTATTTAAAAAAGGATATTTAAAGAAACACTACATATTTCATATCAATTCTACTTTTAAAATTGTATGTTGTAGGATTATTATAAAATAGGTTACGACCTGTATAACGATTGCATAAATAACTGCTTTATAACATAAAACACGTGTAAACATTTTAATTAATTAATTGTTCTTATAATGTTAAAGTAAACAGGGATCATAATTCTGACTGGCTTAAGACTGAATTACATAGAGTGATAGAAAAAAAATTGCTTAGCTGGCATGTACTCATGCTATTACACAAAGTTAGAGATAGTCCCCCCTCACCCCTTTCGTACGACGCGGTAGAATCAAGTCACAGCGTGAGACACTAGCGCGGTGCAGCAACTATCAGCTCGGAAAACTTTACGATGTTAAGATTTCCTCTCGATATCTCATAAACTTCCTCACATTACAATAATACAGTCACACCCACACACACAAGCACATTCCGCTACACGACCAACACACCGCCATCTCGTCCAGTCCTCAAACGCAAGCCCAATTTCCCCCGAACTCAGCGGGGTTACAGAAAACATGGACACTCAAAAAAACATCATTACTTAATGCTCCGATGACTTATGATGTCGGTAACTAGCGAACATAGTCACTGATGATCGTGTGCGAACAAAAAATACTATCGACATAAATAAGTAGGAAAAGTACGCTCCGCTTAAGCGTTCGCAATAAAAACAATTGAATATTTTGCTAACTATGTTTAATACATGAAAGTAAAGAGAATGGACGACGTAACTTTGATTATTGCCTGTTGCTAGATACCGGCGTACATCGCTCGGTGATAGCGAGAAAGACTCTTTCCCACAAAACAAAACCTTCAATGGTTACTATCAAGGAAGGTATATTGCACCGGTGAGAGAGACCGCCGACGATACCGAGGCGCGCGCGAGAGGGACAACATAACTGTTAGTGCAGGTTCAACGATCGACTCGCGCGCAGTTTGTTGAACTGCAATCATTGCTTTGGAAAATCGTTAGGGCTGGCAAATAATTTAAGTACAATAAAACAAATTCAATTATATATTTATTTTATTTGCGAATAAAAAAACTCTAATACAAATCTAAGCAGGCTTAAAACTAAATTTGTTTTAGACGACTTTTCACTAGCATTGTACAAACAAACCTTTGTGTAATCAACCGGCTTTCCCTACTGTGAGGGACGTGGTCGGCTAAGTCAACTTCAGAAGGAGCTCAAACAGTGTTAGATCAGATTATATCTTCCGCAGACTCTATATTTGAATGGATTTAATTCTTTGGCTTGTAAATGTTTAGCTAAACCGTGTCTGCCTGACCAGCGGCTAGTAAGCGGGAAGCACTTAGTTAGTCACTTGTTCCAGATTCGGATTTGTTATGTGGTCAGTTTGACAATAGCGTGCAAATCTTCAATTTAAACAGGCCTACATATCAAATTTTTGGTAGTCTTTTATTTTTAAACGTTTGTGAAAATGCTTATTCTTTCCCAACAGGGTAGTTTTGGTCTTTGCTTTTCATTTTTCAATGATAGGAACATGAGGCCGTTATTCTTTTTCCAACAGTCGGGTTCCTTTGGTCTTTGCTTTTCATTTTTCAATGATAGGAACATGAGGCCGGTTAAACATTTACAAGATCGAAAGTTAGTCTTCGAACTGATGCGGTTTGCTTTGATTTTTCTTGTTTTTTCTTGTTGTTTGATTGCTTCTTGTTTTTGAGGTTCCCAGGGTATCTTTTCGTTTCGTTTTTTAAGTGGTGTGATTACTAACAAAATATGGATTATTGTCTGAATTAAATTATTTTTATTTTTATTTTTTTTTTTTATTTTTTTTTTCACAACACTACAGCCATCAGTCTATTAAACTTACACTTATCTACTAAACAGCAGTAGTGGATAGTTACAAAGTTCAAATAAACCTAAACTTACAACGTTCACTTGTTATTTAATGTTTGCGCCGTGTTCTCACTTTTATTTCCCCTCGAGACATTAGCCAGGCTAAAATGTTTTACAGCCTGTCTTAAACTAGGTTGGTGGGAGTAAATATTAACCTGAATTGGAAAGTACGTGTGACATCTTAAAACATGCTCTCTTTACGTTCCTACTGTCTTAATTTATCACTTCTTTCTATTTGGCAAAAGGTTTAATTGTATTTCACCTCTATAAATTGATTTTAACATCTCTATGAAGATATAGGTTCAGAAATTGTACGTATATCTAAATTTATCTGTTACCTACATCAAAGCATGCTTGGTGCCTCTATTATTAAATTGCTTACAATAGTGTAATATCAATGCAGGCGTACTAGTGCAGGTAGCTGAGATGCAGACGTCTTAATTAGAGCAATCGATTGCTTTGTGATGCCGCACGAATCAAACACTTCAGTGACTCTGTCCTGTCGAACTACGGATTGATCTCAGAAGTTAGTTATGACTCTTATTACTAAGTTATAAGGTTCAAATTTGCTATTTATTGTTACAATTGTTGGCATTGTTATACCTTGTTTGTGGTCGTGTTTGATGTGGTCGAAATATTATGCTTTGATTTCGGTAACGTATTGTACATAAGGTATTGTTACTCGACTATTTGGCTTGTATGTAACATGTAACTATATAAATACATACATTTCGCTTAGTTAGATATCGATATAAAGCCTTAAAACTATTGACTTATTTTTCTATAATATTGTTTAAAACCAGTGCAAGTGGTATAATTGAAAACGTTTGATAACCGCCTTATTTTTATGTCATGAAAAAGAAGTTAGCTTTTCAAATAAATATATATCAAAATGGTTTTGTTATTGATATAATTATTCTCCGGGATGCGCACGCGCAGCCCTGCGCGCAGTCTCCGCGGGCAGCGTGCGGCGTCTCTCTCTCGCGCAGCGCCCCCCTCCTCCCCCCTCCACACGCCGCTCCCCCCCTCGCACAGCTCGTTCGCGGAAGAAAGCCGCTCGTTACGTAACCTTTTGTTTTATCGCCAATCACTGCGAACTACGCGCCATTGTCAATTTTATACCTATTATAGAAATCTCGAAGCTATGCATGGTGATAGATAAAGTCTTAATGTCTAATTATTTTAATTTAGTTAATTGGTGATTTTTCATTATTATTTTTTATCTTGACAGGCTATAAATTCCGACACTCATGATCGTTTAGGTAATGGCTATACCACATAAGGTTTATCCTTCATGTCATTAGAAAAAAAAACAAGAAGTTAAAATTACTCAACCAATTGTAAACTTCAGCAATATGTCCAAACAAAAGAAACACTTAGGATCCCATTTTAAACATCAAAAGCAATTACTGCTTGGGTGACAATTTCCTTCGAAGATTAAATTAGCACCTACACAGCTTTTGCACTTATCTACGCAGAACTGTTCACAAGGAGCTACAAAAAAAAAACATCGTCTGCAGTTTCGATTCTAAAAGTGTTCTAAGTTTCCCAATAAACTGATTTCATTTAAGTAGAAATGGTATTAATAACTCGTTCAATTTCAGACGCGTACGCCTACTAGATTTTCACAATCACTGGACAACAATGCCTCTTCCCGGACAAGCATATTCCTTAAATCCGGTCTCTCATATCCTGTACTAAAAACCAAAATAGATTCTCATAATTTTAAACGCAAGGAGTTTTAAACTTATTGTCCTTTATCGACCAGTCAACAGCTGTAATACCGTTTCTTTTATCATCACTGCGCTCTTACATTTTATCATAATATATCATCTGGATTTATTGGTCCAGTTTTACGGATAAACGTTACACAAAAGCCTTATATGAGTTTTTTTCCTGCTACAAGGATCTTTTGGCACGTGGACGGCATTAACATAACTGCGTTGGTGTGCATATTATTCGCAACCAAAATCAACACAATTGCCCGTCTAAAGTGATGGTTTTTCATATATTTTTGCGTGCCTTAGTTCCAATTTCGGCCACGTGTTTCTTTTAACACTATAATATGTACCTATTTCGCGACTTACGGCCATTTTGACTAAAAACTTACGTACACCTATTTTGTTAATATACTTACTATATTCTATACTATGTCTATATTCAATTGTTCGTTTATCCCTACATTACAGTTTACTTTGCATAAAAATTTAAGATGAATAATTATGAGTACGCTACAATATCCTTGCTCTTAAGTAATTCGTTTTGCGCGAATTATACAAAAAAGCATCCATTCACGAATGAAAATTACTAGTAAAATAAAAAAATACATGAAAATCATTTTTCCGGTACCATTGTTCACATTTCCATAGCAAGATAAATCGTTGCATATCTGTACAAGAACAAACGCGTAATTACTTTATTAGGCAGATTCAGCGAGCTTCACACACTCACACGCACACGTCTATGTGTGCTACTTGTATTGTTAAGGCTCGCCCGCTTGTTGCTTAAAGCTTGCCTCCAGTCGGCGCCGCGCCACCGACCAGAGTGGCCGTGTAGCAAAAATTACACGAAAATGCGCAACTATTCTCGTAAAAAAGAAAAATTGGCTTCGATGATATTTTAATGTGTTTAATCGTATACTAATCAATTACAAATTATACTTTGTTATCCGTTAGGCGTAAATTAGGCTAATATCTAATATTTATGTCGAATCTTTGCAGTAAAAACTTTATTTTCGTATGCTAATGAGATTTATATTGCGTGCTTTATATTCCCTACTGAATTATTAACTTAAATTTAAAAAATGAGATCTGTCAATAGGAATAATGCGCAAACGCATATTGCCCATAACGGTTTCATTATTCAAACCGAAAATTAACCAAAATCCGAACTTTTTTCAAAATTGCAGTTACATTTCAATTTCAAAAATGTATTGAGTATTCTTATTTTTAAAATAGTATTTTGTAAGCTGACAAATTAACGTAGGCATGTCTATAAAATCTGGGCATTAGACAGATTCTATTAATTCAATCGAAGTAAATATAGTTTTTTTTTTCTGTTAATAAGTTACTAAACATACTAACCTTAATTCTTGCTGATTCCTTCCTGATTACCAGACATAATTAAGATTTCGAAGTAGTCTTTTGCCACCTTTAATACCTAACAAAAAATACCAAATAAAAAACATTTTTTTTGAGGAAATGTCACGAGTTAAAAATTTAAAAAAAAAGTATTAAAAAGTTTTCGGCTGATTAAACAACATTGCCAAATTTTGTCGATTACGGAACCTATAGGGAGAATGATTTGAAATTGTTTAAAAAATAAAACTTTATTTGGCTTCTATGGCGAAACCAAATTATTCGATTTTCGAACGTTTTTGGTCACGCGTACGTAATTTCGATATTTTGAAATGTCAATTGTATTACAAAATAAAGTTTTAATATAACTTAACTTTGTAACCCGCATCTGAAAACAGCTTCGTTTCGGTTACTTCATTCGGCTTAACTTAGCTAATAATTATAATAATTCCTTCGTTTTCCTAAAAACTTACACCTACTAATAGTACTAAGTTAAAGTTTTTATGTACTTCACACTCTTCGGAAACATTTCGGTAATTTTTTTTAAACGCCTGCTTTGGTAATAAAGACTTCTGGTTCAAATATATTTTTTAGATAGTATATGTAGGAAATTCAGAAAGTTTCATAAGTACCTTTTCATTTAAAGTAAGATTTACTGACTATACTGAGTTCTATGGAATTCCAAGGAAAAGCTATTCAATCTCTGGTAGCCATAAAATGACAGCATTATTCAAAAGAGTCAAACTGTAAAACCGGTTCCATCACACGAGCTATAGTAATCAAGTATGACACGAGTTCCAAACGCTCCAATGAGAATAGCGTTAAATTGCCTTTACAGTTTGAGCCCCCCGATTGATGTCACCCGCTCACTAAGTATCGGGTTGCCGAAGCTGACGGCAATCCCGAATCATTTTCCAGAGGCTGGGAAAGCCAGCTTTGTAGTACACACTTGTAACAGAAACAAAAGAGGACTCCCCCTTTTGGCGCACCACTGGACTTTGTCAATAGGATCTCTGAAATGAATTTAGGTAGTGATAGTGCAAAACTTCTAGTGTAAACTGGAAAATGTGTAACGTGTTTTCTAGTCATAAATATTTTTGCACTCGTTTAGGTGCGAGGTAACAATTGAGTGCATAGTTTGCTTTCTCGGTACAGCGAGAGTCTCAATAAAATGTTTTTTATCAGACTTTAGTCACATTTTTAATACCTTTTGTAGCACTTCAACTCTGTTTATAAAAATGGACTTTATTCAGTTCTTTTTGACTGAATTCTTTCGAGTCTTTCTCAGAATAGACTATTAGTACTTTTTTCGAAAAAAAAAAATATTTCATTTGCGGAACCATTACAGTTTTTTAAACAAGGAGTAGGCTTAACGGAAAAACATGATATTAAAATTGTTAAAATGCTAAAAGCAACAAATTTTTTTTGAACTTCGTTCCCCACAAAATATTCTATAGACATACTCAGTTATTATAATATCACGACACAAGCTTTTACCGTTTAAGAAATTATAAATATAGAATATCGTGGGAACCTGACTCGGTAGATTCCTAGAACGTTCAATCAGTTGAGGATCCTGTCTTGACAATAAATTGTTTGCAGACACCTCTGAGCTGCACAAAGCCGTCTCTTTGACTTTTCTTTCAAATTGTCAAATCAAAGTGACTTCGCGTGGGCAGCGAGAGTCGTTGTACTCTGTTCTCTGTATACAATGTAAACAGGTGAGTCTATACTCCAAAAATACATTATAGAATAAAGAGTATTATATTCTACATCAAGTACATGTGCGTAATCAATTGTGTCATCTGAACGGGAGAGGGAACGAAGGGGGAGCTGGAACCGCCCACAATAAATTGAACGAGGCAGGAGGGAAAGCATCTAAACGTATGAATAAAATTGTAGTGTTGTAAATCTCTGATGACTCGACCGATTCTGTCAACAATTGTACTGACAGATAGCGGGTGTAATAAAGAGTAACTGATTAAAAAAGCATAGGTAAAAGTGATTTAAGAAAACATATTGCATAAAATAAATTGATAAACTTTTTTATTAAAATCCGCGCGAGTGCAGTAGGCTAGTTTTTTATAAAATTGTTTAAATACCTTATCTAAACCTAAAGTAATCAGAATCCTTGCTGAAGAGCTTGCATTTAATTGCCACTTATTAATTAATTGCGGAAGAAAGTCGTTATTCTGTAGGAAAAGTTATAATCGTCGGAGAGGATAAGTCAGCCGTCAAGTTGTCGCAAAGATACTTTTCTTGTATTTGCAGATTTGTGAACACTGACAGAAAAAAATGCCAAGCCTGTAGCTCTTTGCTCTAATCATTTTGTGAATTTAGATTTATTTCCCAAGAAAAAACTTAATAGTCTATGATCCTTTTTAAAGCGATTTACTTATTAATCTCGATGCTTTCAACAAAACTGTTATAAAAATAGAGATTTGATAAGGAGATTATATTTAATGGAAAAATCAGTGTTTTAGATTAGTTCGTAATCAAAAAGTAATTCTGCTAAAATTATAAAGATAGAAGTATCTACGTGTATATGTCTGGGTTTGTTACCTCTTCATGCTCAAACAGCTGGGCCAATAATAATGAAATTTTGTATGGAGTAAAGTGACACCCTAGATTAACAAAACAGACTACTTTTTACCCGACTCCCTAAATGTTGGGCTTATTTTTTGCAACTGTAACCGATTTTCTTTTAGGACGACAATCTTTTAAGCCCTTCTGAAACGTTAAATGTCGAAAAACTAGCTAGAACAACAAAGGTCCCAAAACGTGCCCGCTAAACATTTGTAGTTCACGTTTTTATTGATATAATATTTAAATAATTTTGGCAATTTTCACGTGGCACTATTGTAATTTACAAAACTTTGTTGCCTGTATATATAAGAGAATCCATATTTCCCCTAGTCACATTGTTATTTAAACAATGTTCCGATTTTATTTCCCAATTTGTTTTAGTTTCCAAATATTTCGTAAAAAGTTTTCACGTAAAGAGAAATTGGGAAAATTGTACCGGAACAAAAAACGCTTACTTGCTTTATGCCTGTACAGGAAAACCCTTATCCATATTAATAAAAAAATAAAACAAAAATATATTTAGTCAATACCTGTTCAGTGTTCACCAAAACCGAAGCTCGAATTAATAAATAATAAACGTGCATTTCGCCGATCCGATTGCTGCCTAATGAACAGTATCCATTTACACAAATAGCCTTTGAATAAAAATAAACGTGTGCTATTACTGAAGGGCTCATGCAACTGAGTAACAAGATTTTACTCGTCTGGCATTGTTTTGGCTGGGGTTTAGCAAAAAGCGTAAAAAAACTACGCTTATCCCGCGGCTACGAAATCAAATCGGACATCTCTGTCTGTCTGTAATGCGGGCTCAGACACGCAAATGTATTTGTTTATGTTTGCCAAGTAGACAATTCATAATCAGTACTAATTTCATGGGAGAAAAAGATATACTGGTATAGTAATAATTTATTTTATTAATGTAGTCTTAAACATCAATAAATGTCAGGTTTTCTTTTTATTTATCTTTCAAAACGTTAATTAATTAGTCTAAGTGCAAATATTAAAATCCATATAATTACGAGAAACCGCTCGTTTCAGCTAAATATCAAATATTCTACTAATACATGAAAGTCGGTACGACGTCGTATCTGATAAAATCTCAAACAGCTCCTCAATGAAGCTTCACACATTTCATGTGAATGGAAGTCAGACCTACTGAGGTGCGATAAAGAATGAAAGTGTCAAAGGACTATGAAAGGAAGGTGATAAACCAAATGTAACTGCCGAAATATTTCCACCAAAATAACATAATGTTCAAATGAACCTACGGAACACATTTGCAAAATTAATTCACGAATACTTTTTACAAAATTGTATTTGCCGTTGAATGCGTTATTTGAGAACGCTGTATTATCTTTCTCCCTCTAGCTACGGAAGTTTTTGCAGTGTTTTATTAGGGTTACTAAATGGGACTGCATATTCTGTCCATCTCTCTGTCTTTATCTCGCGATAAATAAATGCAATTTTCTCAAATGATGTAATTCTGTTGCCGCTATGTTTGTTGAACACTAAAAAAAGAATTAAGTACTTTAATTTCGAGAAAAGGGGCACTAAAATACGTTGTTTTGTTTTAATAAGACATGTTATAAAACAGTAATAATAGAACATCCATAATATTTAATAGTATTTTTGTGTTATATACTCTCACTTTTGGACAGAAGTTTGTCTGAAGGTGTTTGCCGTCTTGAGCGCTACATGCCAATCACGCAAGATCGCCGCACCTGTTGTAAAACATTTTCCCGCTACGCGGAAAACCGCACCAAAAAGTATTTACTTCGCGTAAATGTCAAACAGAACATTTGAAATTGTGCTAAATATATAATGTTCCAGTATCGATTTGTTTCATGCTGTAAGATAATAAAACCTTGGTAAATAGAACGTATAACAGCCAATAGATATCGACCACGTTTCATAGGACATTTGAACGATACTCAATAGTTTAGAATAGTCTTGACCTGGTTTAGTAGACGAACGTTATACCAAACACCGTACGATTTTTATATTTTTTGTTAGGTCAAAATGTTCTGTAATAGATGGTACCAATTCAAACTTATTCAACTATATTCTGTTTATTTTATAAATGTATTTGCAATTTGCCATCTGTAATGTATAAAAGTCTTACAAAAATAACGATTAGCAATCCAGAAGTCTATAATAAAACTCAGTAAGATATCTATAAATGTAAGAAACTTAAAAGACGCTTCGAGGAAGCCTTATTTGTTGTACCTATGTCGCGACTTGATCGTGGATGTCACGATATTAAGACCGGGCATTGATTTGTTAAATTAATATCGATAGCGCTATGACATGAATAAAGCGCTATGTTGAAATAACGATTAAAAACAGAACAAAAACTATTACAAATAATAATATATTATTCTTAAAAAGTAGGGTAAACCCTTAATAGCGTATTTCATAATTTTTATTTTGATGACGCTGTTATTATTTATTCATCATAAAAATATTTTGTTAAATCCTTATCGATAAATTCACTCGAATGCTTCGTAGAATCTCCGTCTTCAGTAAACTCGCGCAAAGCGTTCCGAACGCCGGATGTGCACGGAAGGTAAACACGCCGCGCGGTGAATTCAGAAAATAGTTGGAAGCCCTAACAAAGTTTTCAGTCCGTTTTCATGTTGCCTAGTAAGTAAACGTGTGTCGATTGCACGCTCGCCGTACAGTGTACGCGTAGTTTTCCACACAAGGTCATCCTGAAACAACATCATCGGTGTGAGAGGTGCAATGTGTATGCAGGGTAGAGTGGCGTCCAATGTTTCGGGTGCGGTGTAAATAGGTCGCGCTGAAGGCCAGTGCTGGGATCCCGCGCTCCGAGGGTGGTCGGGCCCCAGTCGGCGCGCACCGCGCTGCCCACATGCACGCAGCATGACCGAGGCGCCGCCGCCGCCACCGCCGCCGCCGCCGCCGTCACCGCCGCCGCCGCCGGAGCCGCCCGACCCGCCGCCCGACCCGCCGCCTGACCCACCGCCCTGGCAAGCTCCCGGACCCACGGCACGCGAATTTAACGGCTATATGCAACAACAATTTCAAGTTTTAGTACATTATTACCGATCGTTACTCAATCAAAATGAAGGTGAGTATTTAGATGTTTGATAGTTTGAAAATATTTTCATGTTTTAAAATTATTATTCGAACATCATTTCATAGTTAACGGAAAATTTAGTCAATTGAAGATACCTTTTTAGATTTTTATTAATTTATAGTAAACATATTTTAAAAACTTTGACAATTTAAAATAAGCTTTGCAATTTTAAATATTTCAAGAAACCTTGGAACGGCTGAAATATTTATACGTAGAATACGAATAAATAATATATTTTTTTATAAAACTACAGCTAATTTATTAATTATTTCAGAATAAGTACCCGAGGCTTTAAGCATTTGTATTTAAAAACATTAAAAAGAGGACAATATCAAAAATGATCTGTAGTGTGGATTTTGTTTTTTACTTCTATCCACAAAAAAAGATGTTACACATAATTATGTTCACGTTCACTAATAGTTCTTTTAAAGCGAAACTACGTAAACTAAAAAGAATAAAATAAAAGTGAACTTTTAAATTTACCCGCGTAAAAAAGCCCGCGAATCTTAATCCGCGAGTATATTAATGAGTATTAACGTTAATAACGTTTATAATGAATCAATATCGTGCATAATCGTCGCTAGTGGTTGTGTTGAAACCCGGGGGCGTGTCGTTTCGTGGTACGAGTCCTGCGGGTTGCCGGCGGTTGCCAATGCGAGGGTTGCGCGGCATTCGCTCCGGGACGTTCGACACGCTGGCCTGCGAGCAGCTCCCGGCCTTTTCAGAAGCGTTCTCGCATCTCGTGCCCTGGACGCTCCAGTTCGACAACTTTAATTCTCAAGAATATCGTGAGTTTAGTTTTCATTACCGATGTCTTTTTTTTTAATTTTTGCTTCATTTTTTTTCGTGAGTGGAAAATTTTATCTTAATTAGGTATTTGACTCAAAAATCTAATTAGTCCGTCAGATAGATTTCCAAAAAATATTAGATGTCGTGGTGACTTTGTGGTTCTATGTGTGGATCTGTATGCACGAGGTACAAGTTCGATTCCCAGCGCAGGCAAGTACCAATGTGACTTTTTTAAAGTTATATGTACTTTCTTAATTATTCTAAGACGCTACTGACAAACGGTGAAGGAAAACATCGTGAGGAAACCTAGATTTCAAATATTGGCATCTAAAATCACCAATCCGCAGTGAGCTAGCGTGGTGATCAATGCCTTATTATTTTTTTTAAGAGGCCTGTGCCCAACTTTTGGACGTATATAGGCTGGTTAATTTATTTTATTTATTTATTATTGGATACGTATTTTTATCTTTTATCACGTTAACAAAAAAATAAGATGATACCGTAAGTTGAAATCTCGCGTCACGTCACATACAAGTCACTTATTACTAGCAACTTTTCATCACCTTTGTATTTTTTATTGATCTAATAAAATAAGAAATACGTATATAATTTTTGAAATCCACCTGACGGACTTATTAGATTTTTTTAGTCAAATAACCTATTCTTATTTGTCTGTTAGTTAACTTTTTTCGTCATTCTGTGCGTTATTGTTTTAATTAGTACGTGTGTTAATAATTTATGCAAAAGCAGTACCAAATTTCCGATTTTCCGGATGCAATTTTACTTTTCGTATTCAAGAAGCGTGCGTATAACAATTACAATCAATTAATAAACAATGTCACAATTCAAGTAGGCATCTTACGTATTTCGAAAAGTTCAATTTTCAATACGTTCGTAAACTTACAAATTTATATGCAGTAAGACGGATGCAAAAATAAAAATGTTAGCCCTTAATCACTCTAATAGCCACTTAAAGTGGAAACGAGTGAGACTGCTCAATCCAACTAGATTATTAGGTTATGACTTGTTATATGAAACAAGTGCGCGTAAAATCAATGTAGAAATAAGGTAAACTGATTGTTATAATATGATCATCATCTATCATTCACCGCAAGTAAAGTCTGCCGTATGGCCCTACTTACTTGCTACTTAACTTTCTGTAAACTAACATTTTCCGTTTCCACAATCGTACAAAAGAATGGCTGGTAGTCGCGGCTCGTTGATGTCTTTTGTTAGTGATCCAATTTTCCGTAATCACGAAGAACTGGGGGTACGATAAGTGTTCAGTCTTATTCGTGTAGCCGCCGTTTTTCTTATGCATTGTTTGTTTGCACCTGTCAGTGCCGGCTAGTGAGGTGCAGTGAGCACACGCCCCGCCGCATACCATTTCACATGCACGTTTTCATGATGCGTGGAAATCGCGGATATCGTGGAATTTAGATTCGATTTTCGTGTGTTCGTCTGACGTGTGTGATATCGATTTGTGTTTGTAGTTAAACTAACTAATATCACGTTATTTTATTGTTCGGAGATATCGGGAATAGATCGCGGTAACATCTTGATATCAACAGTAGAACGCGGAGAGAAGTATGATTGAGAATAATTTATTCTAATATTTTTATTGCAAATCGAATGTACAGCATTGCAATTTTCCTTTCTACATTTACTATAGCCCTGCTTATATAACGTATCGGGTTTTATTATTAACATTGTCAATTTGACTATTTATCTAAGCCATATCATCATCATTATCTTCTTGTATATCCCATTTTACTTGGCTTCCGCGTAACACGTTTTTTTCTTCCATTCTCTTCCATCTATCCCAAATATTTACTTTAAATTCTGTATGCTTAAAAACCTTTCAAACAATTCTTTCGTGACATGTTATATGAAGATGTAATTAAGGCTGTGCTAAGTCTCCGGCCTTCTCTTCAAGGGCCATAAGATCGATTATCGCACGCGACAATTTATATGTGACGCATACGATTCCTTTATTTCAAGTACATAGCATAGGTTGCATTGGAAATCACATATAAAAATTATAAAAAGACATTAAAATTAAAAGAATAAAATGTTTCTTTTTTTGCATGGAATCAAACCTATACCATTCGTTTTCGTAAAATAACGCGCTGAACTTATCAGGTGTTATCCGGTGTTATTGTATTCGTCGCGTGCGTAAATCTCACAGTTAGAGAGTAAGGAAATAAGGCTAATAAACTGTGACAAGTACATAACACACGTGCTAACAGTCTCTAATGATTGAATGAGTAAGATTCATTACAATTATTATTCATTCAATAAGATTAATCAAATACTGATAACTTTTTGATATAAAAGAGCAGTCACATTTCAATGGTTCCATTTGCTTAATTGCAAAAGTAACACATTATCTGCACTAAAATTAAGATTTCAACGTCACTCCATCGAAAATGTCGGTTTTAGCATTGATGAAATCGTTATTCTAGATTTATTTATAGTTATTAAAAACGGCACAGCTCCTATTACCTGGCTTAACTTGAGGCTCAGGTGAAAACTAAAACATAGATACTTCTGTTTGGGCAGTCATGTAACAAACGTACATTTAGTGAGACGAGAGATCCGCCAAAAACAATCGCGATTCATTTAATTTCCTACTTAAAGGAAAATCAATGAAATTATCGACTAGCTAGACTACTTAACTAACGGCGGTCCGAACAAATTAACGATGCCATGAATTTTTAAGTGACGAGAATCAATATCGCAGCCTTACTTTTCAAGTACACCATCGATTTTCATCGATTTTTCATTGAAATAATTTTATATCACATGCATTTTTCTTTAGAACGATGAGCGATGGAGTGCTATCTAAAATTGTTTTGTCTTGACATTCAAAATGTTTTAGATTGTAGCCTAGTTTAAACAAATGACGGTATCTGTCGGTCCTTTTTCATAAAAGCTGGACTTATAGCGTGTATAATACGTTCGGCGTTTCCTATCAAGTTCATTGGATTGGCGGCGATTGGATACGTCGATACCGCAATCAAATAATAAATTATTAATTAGCATGTTCTGCGCCAAACCAACCTTTAGCCATTTCAGAAGTTTAACAGAAAGTTTACACTTTATAGTAGCGATGATATAATAAAGATTCATTTAGCTATCATTAACGATGTAACAAATGTCACCAAGACTACCCCAGGAAATTTTTTTTTCCAAAAAAGAAGTATTTTAAAATGTATCCCTATAATGTTTGGATTTAGGTGCAGTCTCTCTTTCTGTTAAACTTTAAAGATTTTTCTTACCAACTTAGTAGAAGTGCGAAACCCACCGACGGCACTTTTTAGAAAACGTTGCTATATTTAACTTTTCTTTTCTTTTCTTTATTAGGCTTTCTTTATCTTGATTTTTTTATACACGCATTTTCATAAACACGGAAAATAGTAGTTTAAGCGTTTATGCATGCATGCATGTATCATTATTAAGATAGACACTTCACTACTTAATCGTTTAGATTTTTAGTCAAAAAATACTACTTTTAAAACATACTACTTTGGAAGCAATCGCCAGTTGAAAGAAAAAAAGTCGCTTTAATAACATTTATAGGAACTACCACAGTCCAAGCAATCACTTGAAGTGGCCGGCCTCAGAAGTCTCGCCACCTAAAACTTCAATTTAAAAACTTTGTGTAAATTAATAGTTTTAAACATTTCATAAAAGTCGTAAGTAAATAAGAGTCGAGAGTTTCTTGTTTGGGGACAGTCGCTCAAAGCTTCCGAGTGCTATCACAACTGTAATACAATTTTTTTAGTCTGAAAAGTTTAGCAAAACACTTAGTAATAATGTTTTTAATTTCAACTGCAATACTGTATTCGTTTTGTAACTTTATCGTCTAAGTTTTAAGGTTATACGGAAGTTATTTATTATTATATTTGTTTCTTAAATAATCTCTATGCAATAACGTATCTTGTCGTGTCCGACTACTTACTATTCACAAAGATTTGAAATACGTGTAACAAAAAATAATTTCGTTCAACAATGCAACCAACAACAAATGTTAAATATTTTTTATTAAAACATTTCTTCAAATTCTTATAAAACTATTTTAAAACATTCCTTCATAAAATTTTACAATGACTCCGCGTATTAATGCAGTTTTTCACATCTTTTCCGTCCTAACAAAAGAAAATATGGAAGTAACAAAACAGACACTAAGAAAATATTTACCACAAAGGGATCAAAACAAATCATTTGAAAATGTTTCAAATAGAGAAAAGTAATATTAACACAAACAGACTTTAGACTTAAACAAGAATACAAAAGTTAATTTTGAATACAGAGTTAAACTAAATCTCTTTGAAGGACTAAAATAACTGAATAATAACTTTATTACTATTGTTATTCGGGAATGCAAAGGAAAGCTTTAGCAGACAAATTGAACAAACAAAGGAAATGTAAATCCCGCGGTAAAGTGGAGGTGATTTTAAAATTTCCTAATTTGATTTCAAACCGCTCGTTCTATTTTCACTACATAATATAAAACAAAGTCGCTTCCCGCTGTCTATCTGACCTTATGTACGCTAAAATCTTTAAAACGACGTTGTGGTTTTAATTTAATAGAAGGTCTCAAGAGGAAGGTTTAAATGTAAAATACATCAGCACTGCATCCGCGCAAAACTGGGGCGGATGCTAGTAATTAATTTTCCTGACTATGTCAAAGGAGCTTATAAAGGCAATATTGAGAAGATATAAATAGACTTGAACGTTAGATTGTCTAGAAGCAAATTAACCTTTCAAAACTTGTAGCCATTTCATCATCATCATCTTCCTGCCCTTATCCCATTTTACTTGGGGTCGGCACAACATGTTTTTGTAAAAACTTGTAGCCATTTGATATTAATAAAAATCATATCTTCCTTTACATAATCTTTTTTATATGAATGCTTAATATAATAACTGATTAATTATCTCATTCAAAAAGCTGCAACCACAATTCAAGGATTATATCTCAGCGCAGCTTAACGGCTCATTCATCTTCATATCGAGATAAAATAAATAGAGTAAAAGAAAATCTTCCTCCATTAGCGATCCCATTATTCTTTTGTCTTTTATTTTTCATTGCAATTAGATAATTAGTACTTATAGGCTTAATAAGTGCATTTACAATGAGCAATAGCACTCCAAACATGTTTGAAAAGTCTTTTTGGTACTCCATGAATTTGAACAATTTTTGGTAAGGAAACTGGTCTATATCGAAATTCAAATTATTTCTTTAAAAAAGGCCAATGTTTTTTTAAAAGGCCAACCTTTTACTTGGAAAAAGATGGCTATTTTCTTGAACTTTTTAGAAAATATGACCGGTGCGTGTTTGAAGAGCATATATTGTATTATATTCATAGAAATGTCTATTAATACTCATTGTCGCGTCACATTGTTGATGCATCGACGCGTGTATCAAAAGAGGTGGACAAAATGAACTTTCACACCTACGCTTTAAACCTGATATTTTAGTGGGAGTAATAGCATTGACATTCGCAGAGAAAAACACCATTGTTCTTTTCAAGGTCATGGGTTATACGTATTTACAAGGTGAAATGGTAACACAAAACATTTTGCACGTGTTAATGAAAAGACAAGGTGCGAGGGAAATGTGACGTCACTTTTTAATGACGTCGCTTCTGCTCGTGATTTTTTTCTTTAAGAAAATCTTTGTCTATTTTCAAAGAAAATGTTCTTAGTAGCTAAAGTACTATAGAACGATTTTTTTTAAGTACATTATTACTTTCTTTTGGATGTTTTTATTTCTGTCGATCACCTTGGAGGTAGTGTTTTATTAGTCTGCTTTAAAATTGTCTACCAACACTGTTACTATAACTTAATTTCAAGATTATTACATTTTGAAACTATTTGAACATTATTACAAATTCCAAATCAATTTAAGATATTTTGTCGGCAGCATTCACCGTACACTTCTATCATTTACCTATTGACAGCATATAAATCTCTAAATCAATCTCAAATTACTTCTAAACACGGTAATACAGTACTCGCACAGGTAACAATTAGTCTGGGGGTAGCCGGCGGAGCTAAATAAAACCATGAGCGACGTGTTCAAGTTTCACGTTACGTTACGACTAATTTGAACTTTGACATCCGATATTTGGACAGCGCTGTGTCGTTGGTAACTCGAAATGGAGATAGGTACGTGTATTGAGAACTTTTACCAATTGTTCACCTGAACTTTAGAAACTTTTTCTACATTGTAATTAGTCTGGCGGGGGCATTGAGTTATTTACTTTTGCAACCTGCAAGTTTGCGGTGTAAATGAGAAAAACTTTCTGTAATTTAAAAGAAGCCTACCAAGCATTGTTTTAAGTTAGAATTAAATAATATTCTCAATGGTTAATTGAAGACAAATGCTTGCATTCAATCATAAAAAAATCCAATGCACTACCTAGTTTTTAAAGCCCATATTTACCCCATAACTTGTCAGTTTGAAATGATGAAGACAGCATGAGACTGAACGGCGAAAAAACAATTTTACTTTTCTCGTAATCAAAGGCTGAAATTCGACTTCTTAATATTTGAATAAAAGTAGGTGAAGGTGAGTTTACCTGTTATGGGGAACGCTTTATTATCAAATCTGGTACAATACTTCCTTTATACTCGTGTGTAATGTTATGGGACTGTTAGGAAAATTCCTTTGCCTATGGAAAATTCTGGCAAAACAGTTAAATAGATACACGTGCTACAGATTTACTTCAAAGTACCGAAAAAAAAATATTGAATTAATAAGAAAATTTAAGACTGGTTACTTTTCAGTTTAGTTCTATATATTTTCGTCAAGTGGCATCTATGATCATATGATTTATAGAATAGCGCGTTGTTCTTAGCCTTTTGTAAAAGTATGTGCAAGTAAATAAAATAACTAATTATTTACAACAAAACAGTCTTTTAGTATTACTAGTTTCTAGTTTCACATATATTTTTTTATGAGATTCAAATTTCTTAGAAAACTTCCGACTAACATTAAGTATTTGGAAATAGCTAGGTATGTACCTAAATATTCATACAATGCAAGAAAAACAAGACATAATGCACCATCGGCTATTTACCCCTCGCGTCTAAGAAAGCGCTCTAACACTTGAGTTAAGCCCCGGTACGAGAGAGAGAACTAGTAGTCCTTTTCAAGTAGACTGTGTGAATTAATTCTACTTTTCTTAGTACAAATTTGCCCATACATAAAAGTTGGTCAGCCAATAAATGGAACATCTAGTAAAAGACCAAAAGTTGCGCAAAGCACCTCAAACGAACGAAACACTCAAACCGTTTCATAAATAAACACTTTATTCCATTTAATTAAACGTGGGCATTGTAATTTGTATAAATATTATGAATGACTAATTTCGTGTTTGTATTCATTAAAACAATGTCACAATTATTTCTCTGTGTAAAATGTATCGGTTTTTCGGGCGAGCAAACAGCGTTATTGGAGAACTTATTGTTTGCTATGATATTGCAACATTAAAAGCCACTGGGATTTGAGCACAATGGCCGTCGCGTTGTGACTGCGACTCGAGAGCTCCGTTTCCGTTACTCTTTTGTTAACTTATTATATAGACAAGCGATCCAAGCTTGTATAAAAGTTAAAAGATTCAAGATCTTATGCTTACTTTTTCTAAAGGGTTACCTACTGAAATATACATAGTACATTGATGTATGCTAGTAATAAGAACCAATAGAATAAAAATGTGTCATAGCTTTTGGAAGTACGATATTAAGGAAATATTTTCTGATAATTAACTTTATAAGTGTAATTCTTGAGAAACTAGTCCGGTGAGTGGTTATCGAAATAAAACAAATGTTAATGTTTTTTTTCATAACGTCATAAATCGTGCCCGCAAAAAATACTTTTCATTAACTCAAATTAAGTAGGCTCGCATATAGTTAGATTTTAACCCTATAATATAGGTAATTATAATGTTCTTATTAAAACATCGAACAAAGTTAAACTACAACGAACTTCATGGGCGAGTCCGACTTGCACTTGTCCACGTTTTTTTCTTTGGTCTCGATGCTAAATGTAAACTTTACAGTACGAATTTACAGTCACAAAATGTCCAGTATTTTAAATTCTACTTTTTTCTGTTAATGGTGTTAGTTTCAGGGAACCCCTACGTCTGGACGTCCGACCTTATTAGCGATATCCGTTTAAAGATCCATTTGGTAAAAATGTTTGTTTTAGGATACGTTTTTGCGCTAATAGGCCTATTGCGCTCCCTAATCCCCGGCACAGACAAAGCCACTCAACGCACTGCATTGCCATTCCGATACAAATCAAATTATGTCGTTAAAAGGTATTCGAGGATTACTCTCTGTTCAGGTTTAGTTAAAAAACGGGACCCTATTACTAAGCCTCCACTGTCATTCTGTCTGTTAATAAACAGGGAGAAACTTGAATGTTTGAACCCTTCATTCGTGTGTCCGACTCGCACTTGGCCGGATTTTTTTAATACTCACTGTACCAGTACTATTTTATTGAAATGACTTGACATTCACTCATATTACATGACATTCACTCATAACAGTGCAGCCACGGCAAAATCTGTTATTATAGAAGCATAGTCAATTGCCTGTAGCATACTTTGAAAAAAACTCCAAACCTACATTTACTTTTACAGGATTAACAGACATCGCTAGTTACAGTTTGGCACTAAGTATGTTAACTGCATTATATTCGTGATAGTTTAATAATTCACGTTAGCCGTCCGACCAGTCGATAGAATGCTAGGTCACGCCATCAAGAGATATGGCAGGTTGAACACTACTCTATTCTCGGATCGTATTAATAATAGAAGCTTCGTTGCTAGTTATCAAATTCTATTTCAAAGTTACTCACGCCAAAAAATAGCAGTGTTTTAAAAACATGCCAGGGGCGGAGTGAATGCAAAATTGAACCCCGTACCCCGGCCATAGGCAGATGAGGACGCTCCAGTGGTTTTAGTTTAGCCGGTAAAAGTCCGGCACGCCCTTTCGTCAACCCCCGACGAGGGCAGTCCATGAGGATTTCCATTTTGTTACAAAAAAAGTGTTTTAAAAACAAAAATAACTCTTTTAGAGCAAAATTTTTGGAACAGCCGAGGCTAGCTCAGTGGCTCGAAAACTTTTTCTATTTTCTGTAAAACATCTACTCTATCATTACATCAGATCATTAAATCCTAGTTTTTATTGTAAGAATATCATTTCGTATACTCGTCGTTTATAATTCATATCTCTCAGTCCTCTCTTCCAGTTTACCGGTTCGTAAATATGTTTGAAAATGAATACGATTTCTCTCCGAGGAAGTGTAACAGGGGAAGCGGATTAGTTTTATGCGAATGAATTTTCAATTTCCAACTGCAAACTGAGACGTCCATTTTGAGTTCTACAATTATAGCGAGAGCATTAATGCAGAGATATCAGTCCTTATTGCGTTTCGTTAACACTTCAGCGGGTTCATTTGTCGTAGAGGAGATATTGCTGACAATATTGAGTTATATCTTTACTTTTTGCTAGTAGCTATTCTAAGGGTGTGGGTGAGTTCCTTTTAGCGAAAGACTGTTGCAGCTAAGAAATCGGGACACCAGAATTAAAAATAGATTTAGAGTAGTGTTCCTTTTTACAAATAGATATAAAGTATTAACTTCTACTTTAAAAGGTGGTTTGCTTTGAGGGTTTAATTTTTTTGTTTTTTTTCTAGTGGTTGTCAGATATTACAGTTCCGTAAATACTTTTGTTGAAGTTAAAATATGGACTTTTAAGGGCAAAATTGAACAACAATTATCTTTTGGAATATGGATGACATTAGTATAACTAAACTCTACTTTTGGTAAAAAGTGTTTATCGGCCACGTGCCAAAGGATCCTTAAAGCACCTTTATTTTTTTTGTTCCTGTCAGTCACTTATTACCACAGCACTTCATAATTCTAAAAACAGCTGTTGAACATATTATATCTATTGTGTGCCGCTCACTAATTTCCTTCGAAGCGCACACGGCACGCAGTTAATTTAGTAAAAATAACCCTTAATTTACATTTTAAAGCTGCGTCTGCTGCTTTATTATTTGGATTTTCAAACGCAGAACAATACATAAATTTATCTACACTTATCTATACTTCTATATTAATATTATAAAGAGGAAAACTTTGTTTGTTTGTAATGAATAGGCTCAAAAACTACTGGACCGATTTAAAAAATTCTTTCACCATTCGAAAGCTATATTATCCACGAGTAACATAGACACATAGACTGTATTTTATTTTGGAAAAAAATAGGGTTCCGAAAGATATTTGGATTTTTCATATTATTTTTGTTAGCGAAACGAAGTTTGCAGGGACAGCTAGTTAACAATATAATCGTCTGTTGAATTGATTGGTAGTTTGTAAGTCTTCTGATTTACTATCTGTCGTCAGCCGTTTATTTGACATGACTTTATGTTATTATTCGTACAATTGTCATAGTGTATATTCAGCATTATTTATGTAGGATTAAATCGAACGAAGTGGTCGTGGTGGCGTTGTGGTTTTGTGTATGGATTTGTCTGCAATTTGTTGGCGTATGATATTGAAAATTGCAATAGTTATTGACTTCAACAGAATTTAAATTGATTGATTGAATTAAATAAATTGAATTGATAAAATAAAATAGATTAACGTTATGATAATAATAAACATTTTTGAATTAATTAGTTCTAAAATTTTAGTAGCTACTTCTTCCTGAAATCCGCTAATAAATGCGGTATTAATAATATAAGTTAATAACGATCTTTCACAATCGTGTAGCCGTCACAAAGAGGCCTAGAACTTGGTATTCTGTTCATCGAGCGATGAGTAAGAGAATACACTACAAACCTATAAAAAGTATTATTTTAAGAAACATCTTTGATAGAAAAAATCTCTTATCACAGTGTTAGTTACCATACATATTCCTTCGAAACGGCTGGACCATTTTTCTTTTTTCAATTTTGTTCTAAAATCGGGTTGGTTTGAGAAT
This sequence comes from Chrysodeixis includens, assembly GCA_941860345.1. NCBI lineage: Eukaryota > Metazoa > Arthropoda > Insecta > Lepidoptera > Noctuidae > Chrysodeixis > Chrysodeixis includens. The sequence goes on along the minus strand of OW796090.1, from coordinate 19,060,697 downwards.
TGACCATCTATCATCAATTTTTCCCCGATTTCTTCATTTTTTTGGCATCATCACATCACATATCACAGGTTATTAATGCGTATAAAGTAGCGGGCAACAGCTAGTATTTATAAACTAACATTAAAATAAGGAGCGAACGATTTTTAATAACTTTTGTTTTCCTATCTAGTTCTGATGTTCAGTTGTTTCAATCGGAGTGCAGGCGGCGCAAGCACAGCGACAAGCGTTTCTTTTCTTCTATGTGCGATTTTTATATTTTGCATATTCTGTGTTTATATGTTATCAATTTTTTGTTATGTCAATGTCCTTGATGTATTAATATTAAAAATATTGCACACTTTTTGGGAAATTAAGAACTAAAAATATTTTCATTGCTTTGTCACTGTTTTGGAAACTTGTGGCTTTTATGCCACAATCAGTAATGTATTGAAACTTTTTTTAATTGTTCAAAATTTTGTCGTAACTATCCCTTAAGCAACTTTAATCAAAATTATCTTTTTCAAAATGTAATTTCGACAAAGCAAAAAAAGTCCAATACCAATTTAACTAACGGACTACAATTTGCTACCCCTTTGTATTCGACCTTATAATTAATTTCTATGTATATTAAAATGTATTTTTCTTTTGCACAGAACAACAATATACGGTAGACAGCGCAAGTTCGGGCGGCACAGTCAAGACAGCCACCCCTTGCAAGGTTTGCGGCGATAAGGCTTCTGGATACCACTACGGTGTAACCTCCTGCGAGGGTTGCAAAGTAAGTCAGATTTACTTCTTCTAGATGTAGCTCCGGCAAGGATACTGGGTTCGGCATGGTGACCTATACCACTCGGCTATATATTCAAAAGTAGTGCAGTTTTGTAAATTGATGTATTTGCCGCGTCTTGCTTTCACCGCGGTTTGAAGTAAATCTTCATCTTCAGGAGTTTCCATTCAAAGTACATTAGAAGCGTTTATTACCCATCACCTTGAAGTTCGGGCCTCGACAATTTTCTTTGGAACAACTGCAAGAGAGATCTGGAAAAACTAAAGATTGTTAAGGTTAAACTAGTTATTTTATTTATTAAAATAACTAGGTTTACCTGCCCGGTACATCTGATAAGCGATAAGGTAATATTTACCTACTTGTTAGGGGTAGGTAGGCAAGACGTAGATTAGAAGTTTTCAGAGGACACTGGAAACAAAAAAAGATGTCACTTTATTAACAACTTTTTTAGTGTGCTTCTCCTCAAAGGTTAGGTTAACGACCGAGTACAGCAATCTAATATTTTAATAATTTCTTAGCCTTCTTTTACATAATTTGCATCCTTTCCCACTAATTGTAGAAGATTCTTTCAAATGTAAGCTCATATCCTAGTTCGCAACGTTTCAATAATTTAAGGTCAAAGACGGGACAGGTCACACAATAGGACCCAGGACTTCAACTGTCTCTTGGGTTCAGTTAACCTCACATTTGACAACAATAAGACATAATTGAGGTCGTCCTGACAAACAGACGTGCGGTATAAAGTACTAATAACGCAATTATTTTACATTTTTCAACTTGATAACTTGATTGTAGTGTGATGAGGTGTCATCCTCGGCTCCTGACACAGGTTTCCTTTCGGTGTCAGGGGTACGTCACAACGTATAATGACATTACAATTCCCTTTATTCAGTTATTAGTTTTAAACTTTTTAAGACTCTAACGATCAAGATTTTCACTTAAAAAAAAACGTTTTAAAATCGTTTACAACTCAGTACAGTACAGTTTTATTTCTACTCGTAGATAACTTAAGAAAGGCGTTTAGAAAACGTAAATTAAAACAATTAAACCTAAAAAAAAAATTTAAAGAGGTCAATTAAACCTCTAACATCTAAAACATTTTTTTTTAATGCGTTAAAACAATTAAACTGCAAACACCTATCACTGTACACCTAAAAGCCTCTTCCCTGTATGAAATAAAACATCGAAACGTATTACCAACACGTAATTGATGATTTGACAACAGCATATTACATTAAGTGGCACTTAGGACCCTGTGGTTGAGTCCTTAAAGACTTGCGCACGGACCACTTGGTACCATAACTATAGGGGTGTGGTCTAACCACAGAGCTTCACGGTGTTTACTTTTAAATTGTCTCGGTAAGACTTTAAAATTTTACCATTTGTCTTTTGTTTATTGTAGTTATAATTGTCGTGGGGAAGACAAACCGTGTCGTTGTGTGTCTGTGGCTTTAAAATCAGTCTCAAGTTCAGTGCAAGTCGGTCAGAAAGTTTTATAAAATGAATTCGCAACCATTTCTTACGTCTTTTCAGTCTAACTTGGTAAAAATAAAGTAAAATGATTTCAAACTTTGAGACAAAAGTCTCAAAGTTTGAAATCATTTTACTTTCGCTATTTTAGCCTTCAATCCTTAATAAGCAAATAAAGAAACTCATGAAATACAAACTGAAACGATATTTGTGTCAAAAAGTTACTAAAATCACCCAAAAATCATGTAGTTTGAATAAAAAAACGCAATTAAATACAGAATTAGTTGAACAATATACTAACCAATAAACCTTAGTAAATAATGAAAAATGATCCGACTACAAGATCAGATAAATACGAACTGAACACCGTACTTGTTTGATTCCCCTGTGTAAACGCATCGAAGACTTGGGACAAACATTGGCGGATTACACAAATATTGGCGGTCTAAGCATACGTTGGCTGTGCGGAAATCGACTCTGCCAATCTTGATCTTCGCAGACCGGCAAACATTGACTAGTCTGAAATAAAATCTTACCTTTACCTGAAGTGACATTACTGCAGTTGTTAAAGCGAGATAGCGTATTACCTAATAGAGCGGCGTCTCTTTTCCACAACTGCGATGCTGTAACTTTAGTGGTTTTGTTGGTGGTAGGTTCTCTGACTTACTTTATATTGCACATTTTAAAATACAGAATGTGACATGGATCTACTGAAGATATATATGTGTAAATGCAGTGTAGAGAGAATGAAACAACTAAGTAGCTGTAGTATCTTAGCACTTTCGTTGATTGACTTTACGAAAAGTCTGGCTTTAGCCAAACGTTTAGGACTTTCAAAAATATGTTATGCGTTGTTATGTTATGCGTGTTTTGTGAGTATGGATGGATATTTATTTGTTACTCTTTCACGCTCAAAGTTTTAATTCAATTGACATGAAATTTGACATGAAGTTAGTTGACACCCTGGATTAATACTGGTTACGGTACCAGTGGCGAAGGGTCCATATAACTCGATTCCTACCGGTTTCCCTTTTGAAATATGGCAAATACTAAGATTCGGTTTATTTAAGTATCATTTAAAAATATCAACTATAATTATAATAATTTACGAAATAATAATGTACGTGTATAGGCTTTGCTTAAAATAACAATAAACGCCTAAACTTTATTTTTGAGCAAAACGCATGCAATAAAGGCCTACAACTTTTATTGAGTAAACTTTTTTCGAACCACGATTCGCTTTACCGGTTAAAAGGTAAGCCGGGACGCGATTTGGGAATCGCGTACGTCTACTTCATAGTGCGATCTCTTTTACTCCATTGAGTAAAAGTGAGACACATTATGTAGTTTGACACATTGAACAACCGCGGCCAATAGGACTTAGGGAAGCCGTTGATTTTCGGCTTATGACAAAGACAGAAAAAAAATAAATGCGTTCGCCAGAAAGAGATGCAATATGAACTTCGTACGTCAACTGAACAGAACAGATGACAGCTGACGTTTACGTTCGCGCTAATATTATGAAAGTTTTATTTGTTATTTTCACCGATTAATTTGCATTAGATTTGGTATATTCGTATCATAATTTAGAATCTTATAGTATTATTACTTGTGATTGAGCAGTGTAGTGATTGTGCAGTAAAAACAAAATTACATCAGTTCAGCGTTATTGTTTGGTTATCGTCTATTCGAATAAATATTTAAGTAAGTCAGAATTACTAAGATTGTTGATTTAGTTTGTAGATCTATTAGAAAGTAGTTATTTTTGTTATTATTAAGTAAATTCGATAATATAGCGGCATTAGTGAATGTAGAATGCTGTCTAACAGATTATTTGCTGACTGAGGAAAAATCTTTTTCAAAGTAGAGTTTTGAAAAAGACCTGACATGATTTGAATTAATTACAAATGACGATCAAACATTTTAACAGTTCTTTCTACAACAAAATATCATTGGCTCACAGGAAGTTTTAAATTAAATTAAATGTTTTGTTTCCCTTGCTTGTTAGTAGATATGCACAGCATAGCATAGTACATATGTGGAAAGGCTTAAAATATTGTGTTTATAATTTATATATTTATGTACTTATACTATTTGTGTATTATTGTTATAACATTACAATCTTCTAAATATGATAATATATATAAGTAATTTAGAAGTGTTGTATATTGTTGTTTTGCAACTTAACAACAATATAAATATTCATATTTTAATTACAATGCACTTAAGTCCATGTTTATGTGGCAACCAACTATTATATATTTAATATTTTAATATTTAGTTGCATTTTATTTTATAGTATACATTTTAATTTGTCTATCAGTTAGATATTCATGTATTGTACTTATAGTAGACTTTATTTATTTACAGAAACAATACTAAAACAAGAAATATCTACATTTATGACTAAACTTATGGAACTAAAAAAAATTACATATTTACAAATCGTCGAAAAAAATATCCTCATCTCCGTCAATGGCGGGAAACGTGCCCAGGAGACTGGCCGCATTACCACGCTGAATGGCAATACCAATTCTTGGCGCGAAATACAGTCCAGCCCTCTGATCACGGGTGGAGTCGACCAAGCGCTTAGCGAGTTCCTTATACAGAGCTCGTGCACCCGGACCCCATGGCCCTAGCGTTTCAATCCCAAAGGGCTCAAAAATATAATTGCCCGTAAGGTTATTATATTTTCGTCGCTTTAGGGTTTCCGCAGCTCCAGCAGCAGCGCCGGGCGCGACCGCCGAACTTAGAACATGGGACGGCGCAAGGGTGTCGACGCACGTTGCGTCCCACACCAAAGGCCGGCCCAATTTCCAGGGAAGTAAAGACATCCCGTCAGGACTCTTACCATCGCTGCGTACCAAACCGTTCGGTTCTAGAACAGCAGGTACACCAGCAGTGACAAGACGACGAAATATATCCACGACGAATAATGTCATTAATACTTGCGTGTCGCGGTATGCGCCCCGCGCTCCTGCCGCAGGACAAGCCATGATGGCCAAGGCAGTCGACTCTTTCACCGCATTGACAGAGATGAGACACGACACACGGTACACCTAATCGCAAGCTAACGGCGAGCCTGAAAGTATTGTTGTCCAACATCGTACCGACGTTGGTTGACGGAAGTGCCTGTAACCAGAGACCCGATTCCCATTCTCCCACAGCCAAAAGACGAGCGCGCTCTGCAGTATTGATTGACGTATCAATTAATTCATTCCGTATCAAATTACAAAGCGGCACGTCCCACTGTCTCTGGGAAGAACGTTGTTCGGGAAGATCCGAGCCCGGGTAGGACAATTTCCAGCTATTTACTGCCTCGGTCATGCAAAGAATCTGAAAATCTACCAGAGAAGACCCTAAGATTTCTCTGGTCAATTTCTCAGTACTATGGACCGAAGACAGAAACGCTGGTAAACTTAGGCTGGAAACTTTACGGATACCTAAGCCACCGAAACGTATCGGCAATGTAGCCTGGGACCAAGCTCGGTCAGCCAAAGGCACATTGAAGATCGACGTTAAGGTGGACTGTATAATTTGGTCGACTTTTTCGAGAAGGTGTGAATGTTTCCAGAGCGGAGAAGCGCGGAGAAAATATATGAATTTTGGACCAAAACAACAAAAACGTATCAAAGTTATGGCCGAATGTAGAGAAATTTTGAAAAGTCTATCCGAAATCGACTGAAAGTTTTGAATTTTATCATCTATAAATTTGTTATAGAATTCTTCTAAAATTGGTGATCCTAGAAGGCGAAGTGAGGATTCATCGACGACTTTAATTTCGGGGGCAATCGAATGGATTTTTTGCAAAACCATATCTCTATCTAACAATGATAAATCATGAGGGATATATATTTCACATTTATCAGTGTTCAAAGAGAGGCCAATTGAATTTAGACGATTTTTTAAAGTTATAAAGTCTTCGACAACTGTACTGATATCGCCTCCTAGGGTTCCGTCATCTAGATACCATGCATTAAATTTGGATTTCAAATGTCTAATTATTGGGTGTAAGGCTAGGCTAAAAATGACCGGCCCGAGAGGACTTATAGTAGCATTTTGATTGTGAAATGGTTTTAAATAATAAATTATTACTGTATTTCCCTTATTTTTTTTTTAATTTTCAGGGTGTTTATAATATTAGTAGTGAATAGAGCTACACAGGGTTTAATGCTCTTATTAATTCATCTAAAATACATGTTCAGACAAAAAACATATCCGTACTTGTTGTTTATCGTTGCATGATAACAATGCAATTTTTGGACGGGCTTCCCTTTTAAGAAAATTCACCCTTCGCCACTGTACGGTACTGTGGTAATAAAAAGATTAATGTTTTGCAGTTATAACCGACATCCAAGCGGGGGAATTCGCGGGAAAAATCAAATTAAACATAACACAATATTATTTGTTGCATAAATAAGAAAATAGTCTGAAATCCATTAGAAAATTTAATTTCATAATTTAAATATAATACGGGTAGGTAGGTATACATTATCACGTGAAATAATAATTAGGACAAACATAAATGTACAAAAACATGTTATAAAAATATGCAAGTCCATTGAAATTGTAGACGCGCACCAATTATAATGATTACCTCGATCGAATACGGGATATGCATTCATATGCGAAAATTGAGTTATAGATATTTGCATATAATATAATGTGTCAAATTAACAGGCATGTAACTTGATACGCATCAACCGACGACGGCTTATAGGCATTAAGCAATGGCGCAATACTAAATCAATTTACATATATCATAGGCCTTTTTGATATTTCATTTAATATTCAATTGATAAATAAATCCGTCTCGTTATAGAGCCCTTCGTTACAAAGCGAGTTCCAGCGCAATTAATTGGTCATCTGATAAATTAATGTCATGTCACCACATGTAACGAGAGTATCATATCTATTCACCCCTTTGTGCGGGGTGAAGTTGAAATTAATTATGTGGTAAACTATTCAATGAGTAATTGGTTTCGAAATGTACATTTCTATTAGGTTATTTCGAAATCAATTATCAATATACATTGCTTTATTATGAAGAGTTTCCGTTATTTGTTTATTAAAATGAAAAAGTATTTTCGTATTCCAGTATTCATTAAAACAGCCTAAAATGTGTCTATCAATCCATTAGATTGAAATTCAATTATCAAAATGCATTGCTCTATTATTAAGCGTTCCCGTTATTTGTGTATCGAAATATAATATATATTCCTATTCCAGTATTGAGTAACAGGCTGAAATGTGTCTGAAACCTATCCGTGGTTTGCAACTGACATGACATAATGACAGGATATGAAAAGCCGAAATCAATGCGGCCGATATATCTAGCAAATTTAGACCGAATTCGAATTTAGTTTGTTATATTTAAAATAGACAAAGTGAATCATATATTTTGATCGGTGAATTTGAGATAACGCACAAAATGTTCATAATTAGCAATCAGCCTTGTTATTAAAACAAATGAAAAAATCATATTAGTATTAATAATTGTAGATTCAAAAATCGAAATTCATCAAGTCAAACGGTTTTTTACATCGTGTTTAGCTCGGCGTAGTTATTAACTCTTAATAGCAGGCAGGGGTGACACCGGAGTAGCCGGCAGGCGAGCTTATACGAAATTACAATTGCACTCACCCTGAACCTCGCCCAGGGTGTAGCTAGGAGATCTCGTTGAATTAATTTTCTTCTTATTGCTGTCATTCTAACTGCTTGGATGTAATTTCGAAGAAGGTTAATTTACACGCAAATATTTCAACAAGAAATAACTTCGGCGTATTATTTATTGTAATTTTTACTGCATAATTTGTATAAAAAAAATCGTTGTTTGTTAAAAATAATTTAGCTTAAGTAAAATATTTTAAATAGGCTATAGATTAAGTAAAAAAAGTATTTACTGTCTTTGTATCGGTTACCAAATTGGAAGTATCTTAAACTCTAATTTTTTACGTATAGTCGAATTTTATTTGGTACAAACCTCAAAAACATTGTCTATATTTACGATGGGTAATTCACATTAGATTCCTTTCAAGACAGTTTCTCTGCAATGCAAATGCAAAGAAGAAAAAACCTTCCGCTATAGAACTTATTTAATCTATTTAGCCTTAATATAACCCGGGATAGATCTGTCTAAGCCTTGCATAATAAAGCGAAGGCATAGCCCAACTCAAAGGTAGGTCAATAAATAAATTCCTTAGCCAACGCCAGGGACGATTAAAAACTTTTCCATTACTGCAGTTTATTCCAATTGAAGTTAAAGGATTTTATTTCAAACTAGCTGTTACCCGCGACTTTGTATGCGAAAAAAAATGGGAATGAAAAATAGATTCTCAGACTTACAGATTGCATAGGTATACAAAATTGCATAAAAATCGGTTAAGCCGTTTATCACCGCGACATAAAAAAATGTATATACGGGGATTCAAATTTCAAGGTAAAAAATATCTTCTTATGTAAATGTTAAGAAAACACATTACAAAACCAACAACTTTTTTTACAGGGCTAAAAACTTTTCAAAGAAAAACACACTTAATTGGGGCAAAAAATTAGAGTAAAATAGGAGAAATAAACTTTTTCCTGTGTAAGTAGCAGTTAGGACGATCACGTGACGTGGCATGTATACAGTACTGCGCGCCGCGTGACCATTACGAAATTAAAAAAGGGATAACAGGTATCACGTGAGGTATCACCAACCAGCCCTATTCATATTAAAACTCAATTCAATCTCAGGGTATCAAATATTGAAACACACTTTTTTAATATCAAAACATCTTTAACCTGAAAAATATTGCGATACACTCGTCGAAAACTTCCCATACTTGCGTAGCTAAAAGACATCATGACAAATTGACAATCTACAGAACCCGAGGAATAATGCTATGTCAAAGTGAAACGATATTTATGGTTCACGAAACTAACATACATCAACATACTGTACATCAAAGCGTTTCTATTCGGAAGGAAACAAAGAAAATACGGGGCTACCATACAAAGAAATAAAAGTACAGCAAAAAGGTTCGCTATCACTTATTTCCCATTGGTTCTGTACGCCGAGTAATTCAAACCGCTGCGCTACAAATTAATTGTAATAGCTGGTTATTACCGCGCCGGAGACACGCTCATTTAATCTCGACACTCATATAAACAGTCTTACATTACTAATCGAATCAGTCAAGTGTACGGGCTACATTTTAATTTGTCGCGGAACCCTAGTTGCGAACGTCCCCGCCCTGCCGGCAGGGCTGTACAGGCAGCATTTAACAGAAGGCCTCCGGACCGGTAGCTTACTGGACTACGTCAAACGACAGCGATCCGCGTAAAACTTTACCCGCGCGGGACTTAACAAGTGCGTACTTTTATTTTAATTTGAAAATTATTTTCTAAATATTTTTTTTTAAATTGGAATCTTATATTAATAATTATTAAGACTTATATTTCAATTGATTACCACGGCTTTTAATTGAGAGTGTTTCCCCGATTTTCTGTTATTTTTAGTATTATTTTTTTTGACCTGATTCTTTTTTGTTCAGGGATTTTTCCGACGTAGTATCCAGAAGCAGATTGAGTATCGCTGTCTGCGAGACGGCAAGTGCTTAGTGATCAGGCTCAACAGAAACAGGTGCCAATTCTGCAGGTTCAAAAAGTGCCTTGCGGTTGGCATGAGCCGAGACTGTAAGTACCTTACATTATCATATTTTATTTGTGTAATCAAGTGTGTAATTTCATTCATCGGCATTCAATTATTTGCGTTAAATTCAGCTCTAATTACAATTTAAATTCATATCATCAAAACAGTTGCCTTATATTGTTTCTTGAATAACTAATAAATTGCAGCAAAATAGATAGGCACGTGCTTTTGTTTAATATTTTATTCGTGTTGGTTATATCAGAGGTCGATCAGAGAAATCATTTTTGTTTTTTAAAGGCGGATTAAGAAAATCCTTGCGCTAATCCTTAGTGTTCGTCAGTGTAGGTAGTATTTTCGGCATTAAAATATTTTGGTGCAATATTGAATAACATTTTACAATACAGTGCATGCACACGGTAAATGTAGATTTTTCTTGTTTCATAGTATGTACCTATTCAGTTTAAATATTATGTTTCTGTACATTGCGTAAGATACAAATGCAAAGTCGACAGAAATTAGTTGCGGATATTGCGCGTCTGTGTGAACTTACAAGTAATGAATGAAACAAAAATCTTTATTGTATTTAAACGGGAATGTTTAAGTAAGTTATTATTTCAGTGACTGTTTAATATTCAGAATACTTTGGCAAAGTAAAGTCTCTACTAAGAAAACTTAATTTATAAGAAATAATATAATTTATTCGAATCTATGTAGGAATAATAGTAGTTGATTGCTTAATTAATTCCCTTTTTTCTTTATCCAAGCTGTTATATATTTCGGACTAAGTATTCAAAGTTCAATACAAAAGCGTAAATCCGGGGTAGGAACAAGCAGGCATCATCCAGCTTTCATTCCCACATCCATTTGCGAATCGGCTCGGGAAAATTGCAATTAATATAGGACAGGAAATTACAATCGACGCGAGCAGGCACCGGTGTCAATGCGCAAATAGTCGCACCTATTTTCCAATTGTCGTGAGGGCAGGGTTCGAGTGCACCGCGAGCGGTGGGCGTGCGACATGCACAGATCCACTCTCTCAGCCCGGGCCTGGCTGAACGCTCAACACTTAACGATAAACGGTTTGACAAGGGTCTCTCCCCCAGCTGTCAGGTACGGCAGAGTTCCTAAGCGCCCACGAGAGCCCGTCGCGACAGACAGCGTACCCGAGCCCGCGCCGGTGGCCGCGCCCAGCAGCGCACCCGACGACATGGAACACATCGCCAGCATGGAGGCCATGCGCCTGGACATGACGAAGGAACTGGTGAAGATGGTGACGGCCGCGCACCGCAACAACAACACCTACACCGAGGAAATCAAGGCAACCATGCAGCAGCGCACCATCGTGCTGAGGGTCGAGGATTCCGATAATGAAGGTTAGTTAAAATATGTTATTTTTGAGATAGGTCCGAGATTTTTTCTGTGCTGCTGGCTCGTTTGGGAAAATCAGTAATATGATTTTACTCTCGTCAAATTTAATTTTGTGGCAGTAAATTAAATTACATTAATAAAACACTGAACCAGTGTTGTAAAGGCTTTGGTGTTTTATATATGGAATTGTATACACGAGTTGCAGGTTCGATTTCCAATGCAGGCAAGTTACTAATGTGGCTTTCAAAGTTATATGTACTTTCTTAATGATTCTAAGACCCTACTGAAAAACAGTGTAGAAAATCATAGGAATATGAAATCGCCAAAGCGGTGTGATAAACAAACCTCCCCTTTATGGGAGAGGCTAGTGCCCAGCAGTAAACATATAGTAGTACCATATACAAATTTTATTTTGCGAGGCTACCAGGTTTTAGTTAACTTCATAACTGTTATTCTATTACACGTGTTCCACATGAGTGACCAATCGTACCAATTTTTCAGCGTATTTGAGCACGTGGCAATTTAATTTCCTCATGCGCACGTTCACTTACGGTCAATATTTTTTAAAAGCTATTTTTAAAAATGCTGGTTTTTTTATATTGTAATTATATTTTTGCTTAACGTGAGCGTAAAAATTACCAGAATAATAATAAGATAGCGTTTCCTGTAAAACCAAATCATTGTATCATCGTAATTCGCAAGTAGGTCACGAGCAAGGGTATCAAATTCAGCTGACAGTCGATCAGTTTACTGGCAAACACAAAGATACGGCATTTTTTCCTTCATATCATCACATCGTATCATATTTTTTTTATAAGCCTTCCACAAATTCACATTGAAAGACAGGCTGAAAAGCAGCTTTTGTTGACGTGTGATTCAAATAAAACAAATGAATGTGGATTATTTTTATGATACACAAATTAATCAAAAAAAATAACTTTAGATACTTAAAATAAGGCTTATCACTCGAGGCTTCAAGTCTAGAAAACGTTAAAAAAAAAATATTTTTCTATGTAGCACTTGTTTAAAAATTAACACCTACTTACTGAAATCTATTCTGAGTAGCAGTTAATGGCCAGTAATTGCATTAATTCTTTTGTTCTAATTTCTACGTCGAAGTTCTGTGAAACCATCGATTTTTACGTTACAGTGCTTGAACGAGCCCTGATTATTTTTAAATACTACCTCTGTACACTACAAAACGCAACATTCTGCAGCAAAATAAAAGAATATTAGCCCATAAACATATATTAGATTATGATGAACTATTTCTTTAGTAAACCCGATTAAAAAATATACCAGGACTTTCAAGTTAAGCAGAACTCTAAAAGAGAATTATAAATAACAAGGGTTCTTTCAAACGCATTATGTAAAGGCATTTATATAAATGTTACGTCACAATATTTAAGTCGATTGAATTATTTTTATCGCAGTCCCCTATAGAATTAAGCTGGCATATTTTTAGAACTTTGTCATGTAACCTAAATTTTCGATATCCACTATCAGTTTTAGACCAACATGGATACCGTCTGTCTGCAGATTTACTCAGGAAATTGACAATAGTTTTTTATCTATTTGAAACACGAATTCGATTATTCTTCGTGTCAATATAACGGCACGTCCTTTATTACTATCAGACGAAAGTGCGAACTGTATATTATATTCTATGAATGTCGATGCTGCAATGTCGGAAGCCTCAAATATAGACACATGACTACATAATTGCAAAAGCCCAAATATTTACACAACTATATTTTTATTCGTGGAAGTCATCTAAGATAATGTTACTTAAGAGGTTTCTTATAATATAAATTGTGCATTGTAAGATTGTAAGATAACAGATTTATACTTCGAGCGGTTCTTAATTTAGTACAAATTGTTGAACTCAAATAAATAATCACGTAAAAAATGACAAAGATTGCTAACATTATTTCGTTATTGATTTTCTCCAACTTACACCATAGGTCGTAAGCCAAAAAAGCTTATTTTTAAAGTATCTCTAAAGTACCTTTATTACCGTGCACTGAGCACGACATCAACAACATTAATAAAAGCACTAAAATAAAACCTAGTACGATTTGTGGAAAATATGAATAAATAATATCGTAAATACAGAGTAACGTTGTGTTTAAGTCGCTACCGTGTGATTAGCCACATGATTCGAACATGCATTTTTTTCTAACGCTGTTTGTAATGGTAGCGGCATTGAGACTATTACCCGAGTTTTTATAATCAATCGTGTAACTGTGTCACACCACCCTCTTATGCTATGGCTTTGCAAAAGTGTAAAAGAGACGCCGTTCTACAATACATAGTACCGTCTCGCCTCCGCAACTGCGCGATCTTACTTAAAGCAACGGAAGGCCCAAAGGAGCAAGCGTCTATTCTTGTAAAGCGATTGGGCATCGGGGATAGCTGCCCTAGTTTAGCACATAGATTATTATCGGACAATACCAAGAGATCGCTAATTTATCCGGTGAGGGCATTACAGGCCTTTGTCGACTTGATGCAGACAATCAGCGGTAAAGCAAAAGTGCAGCTTAGATGAGACATTTCCTAATTATCTCTATGTTTGATACATATCAAACAGCTGTCATAACTGTGATAGTTTGATTATCTTCCAGTGTGTCGGACTGTCAATTTGAAAATTGGCCCTCAAGTTAACTGCTCGGATTCATTGACGCGAGGCTTCGGAAATGTACCTACCTTTAGTACACAGAATCTTTTTATTCTTAAGAATGCAATTTATAAGGTTCTTTAGATAGGTAGACATAAATAAAAAATAAGCGTAGCTCTAATTAATAACGTCTCATTTAAAAAAGGTATTTTTTATATAATTTCGTTTATTGCCGAAAAATTATTAGAAAAACATAAATGAAAGATATTTAGATTTTACAATAATCACGCGATAGAAAACCAAAAGTACCTAAACAGAAAATATAGTTAACTAGTGCACAAACACGATGAAGCAGAACCTTTAAATCAAATTATAAACAATGTATCGCGTTGAAGGCAGGAACAAATAATAAATAGCAATTATAGCAGCTCATGAACAACCGGCAACGGAAGTCGCTTCACACTTAGATCTGTAATAACCTGGAGTACCAATCAACCTTTGTTGCCAACTGTATTTATCTCGAATTAGTACTCGTCTTATTAACTTATATAGGTCTTTATTAAATGCCAGTGAACCTTATACCCTAAAAGCTATTACTAAAATCGATATTAATTGTGCAGTGCAATGTCAGTCTTATTTCTACCGCAACAAAGTATAATTTCGCTACTTCAGTGTTGATCACCTTAATTAATTGCTGTTATGCCTTGTAACATCATTCACGTATTATTTCAATATTATTCTTTGTAGATATATATCCTAATAACAATATTTTACATTTTACCGTATCGGTAACTACAAGTGTGATCTAATATCGCATGCACATGCCACATTCGCATGAGCGCACAAACACTGATTAAATACCCCGATTAGTAGGTGAATGGGTATGAAATGACCTTTTAGCAGGGACGTCAAAATATCTTTCAATTTTCGTGATTTCGATTTCGAAAATCACAATATCTTTCGTGCAGATTATATCCTACGGCTGGGCAAATGTTTGGCAAAGACTGTTCTGTCGTTAAGCTACTTATGCCATCTTCTTTTAGGCCCGCCTCGGTTGCGATTTAGTTCTTATGATTATAAATTATTAAAGAAAATATTTTTACTAGTCTAATATTAATTCTAAATTATTTAGGTTGAAAAAAACTGAAAGGAAGGCTTCAGAACTTTTTAAGAATAACAGAAACCCTTTTGCGTAAGAACACGACCTAGTTTCGCTCATTCTACAATAGTTTTTGTTATTACGTCCGCGGATTCAAAATAAATAATTATTATTTTGTTCTATTAAAACTTTCGTGACCTAATTCAAATAAAAAGAAATGTTGGAAATGTTGGGCACCCTAGTTTGTAGTACTTCAGTGTGGCCGTGGCTTACTCGAATGAACTTTGACTCATTTCTGCGATCGAGTTTAAATATATAATGATTCGCCGGTATTCGTGCACACCGTCAATTGATTGAATGAAAGTTGCACGCTTACATGGTTTCATTGAATTTAATAATGAGACCTAAACTGACTTAAATTGTAACTCCACATAGAAATCTTCGATCTTTGCTACATTATCTAAGAAATGATTTCACCTAATTAGAATTTTATTAGAGACTCAGGTACACTCTAATCCAACCATGCAAACAATCCCGTGTAGTCGATATAGGTCAACTGCCATTATGCATCCACACGCAATAGATTTAACCCTTGTGTAAGACAAACAATATCGTGATGTACAAGACTTTGTACCTCTAGCCAAGTGACATTTCTAAAATTTTAGACTTTAATTAAAAACGCACAATGTATGGAAATGCCATTTCGGTTTATTAAGTCACGTGACTTTGAACTGTCATTTCCATACATTTCGGCGCTTTCTGTCAACGCTAGAGACTGTCAAAGTATCTCTTGACTAGAGGTGCTGCCTGGAAACGCCTCGTGTACGAAGGGCCTTAACGTCATATAAGTTAATTACACATAGATATTGTAGACACTGCGAAATAAATATGCTTGAGTAAGCTTATAATATGAAACGTTATTTTATGTCAATTTGTACAAACTCGGGTTTCCTAACTACCTACGGTGTCTAATGTCCATACTATGGCGCACTGATTGTCACAATACAGGAAACATATTTTTATTGTTCAATTTACAATTTATATGCCTACCTGCATAATAGTATTTGAAATATAAAAAGTCACATGAAACTACTATGACGTCAATCGTTTATTTCAATTCCCAGTTACATGGGAACTGTCAGTATATTTTTTATTACTATGACTTTATCGATCGGAGTTAGAAGTAAATCGACTGTCATGAAGGTTAGGCAAGCAGCATGCTGAACATAGCAGACGTTTTCAAGAGTACATTCAAATGTAGGCAGATCTAGCGTTACAAATTGTAACACTCAATATTTATCTTCCTTACAACAAAAGAGTATCCGTCGACTAATCTCACTCAGATTAGTCGATGGACACCCTTTTGAATATCTCTTATTACTTGACCGCATTCTCATTTTAGCAGCATATCGTTTAAAGGTGAATGTAATGTAAAGGTGGGTAATGATTCCAGAGACCCTCATTGCATCGTATATAAAGAAAACGATATATATTTTTAGCGAGTGGTGGCGAGGACGCGGCTACCTCCACCACGGACCGCGCGACCGATGTGCGCTCGATCCTCTGGCACAACATAGCGGTGCGCATGACGCCAGCCGTGCAGCAGGTCGTGGAGTTCGCCAAGCGGCTGCCAGGCTTCCACACCCTGCCGCAGGACGACCAGCTCATCCTCATCAAGGTACCAAACACCACCAAGCACTGCGACAGACCAAACATACCTAGCGTTATCAACTTATCATAGATGTTTACTAACCCCTTTCAATATCTTATTTAAAACATCCGCCACAAGCTCCGTAATAAAAATGCATCGAGAACGCGAAACTCCATGTATATCATTATCCCCGGAGACTGGCGGCCCTACACTGTAAAGGCATGTAAATGTATCGGCGCTAACACTTCCGCAGCCACCTGCTTACATGTCCCTGTCAAAACTTTCCCTTGCTAATATGCTCCACTAGTTCACCCTGGCATAAAGTATCGCGGGACCGTTATCTACTTATTTGTTCTATAAACTATGCGAAAGTTGTGTATCGTATCATGCGAAGTGCTCTTTGCGAGTGTTTGTACTACCACCATTCACCGCCATCAACACTAGCTTGTATGAGTGACGATTGGACCCTGTCAGTGTGTGTTTATGTCCGCAGATAGGGTTCTTCGAAGTTTGGTTGACGCGGATCACGAGGCTTTCGTCTCCTGACCGCATTGTGTTCGACGATGGCACCACCTTTTCCCACAATCAGCTCGTCATCATTTACGACGTAAGTATTTTGATTGATCTTGTTTTTACAGCCCGACTGCAGTAACAGTGAAACTAGCTTCGATGATGCTATTTTATTTATTACTATTAAACTGTAAAAATGACATAGGAATATAATGTTTAATATCAACGTCAAGGGCTTTATTTTATAAGCCCAGGTATAAGATGATCATAGTTTGAATTATTTAGAATGATTGTTATAAATATTCTATTACTTTCTGGCAAAAATTAGTTAAATTCAAATCACAGCAGCAGTATTTAAAATATGTCTGAATTTCACCGAAAAACAATATAAAAAAAATAGCTGAGATCTAATTCAAAACTAAAAGAACGTACAATTAATTAAAACCTTTTCATCGTCACATGACATACAAAATTACAAAGTGACACTTGCAGTTAGAATGACCTAGAAACTAGTTCAGGCCCGCTTCGGCTGTCAACATGGCGTCTCTTCAGCAAAGAGGTATGATACCAAGTACCGGCCTCCTTTGCTTTGTGGACTATGTTAAGTTTGTTCGAAAGTAAGTAGGTGAGATTGCTCGTTACGTAGCGTACTGAGGTGCCCCAAAAACCGACGTAAATGGTTCAAGGAACGTTTGCCAAGTGAACATGAACTACATCCCTATATTTTCAGTGTTCAGAATAGACGATGTTTACTTTTCGAGGCTTGTTTACAATACTTGTTGTGGTCGTTGGGGGAGTGTAAGCTTCAGTTTTCTCGGTAACATCGTTTTAGCTTTTGGTTATATGTACGTCGTAATAAATTGGTTGGCTTTCGTGCTCGACTAATAGTAAATTACAGAGAAAATTAACACTTACAGAAGTTAACTACCTGAATAACTTTTTATTTCTCTTTACAATTTATGTACATCCATGAGCAAACACATGTATTCTTATGCGAAATTTCTGAAACTTTTATGAAATATTCCTAATATTGTATGTTAAACATGAAAAATTTAATTTGAAAGAAAATTTCACGATTTCATAAATCATTTACTAAATCATTGACTTTACAGACAATAAATAAATTGAAACTACGGTTTTTTTTTAATAGGGTTTAGACAAAGTGCTTCCAAAAATGAAGACAAGTGTTTTTTTCCTTGCCTTAATAGTAACCTACAAACGGAAAGTTAACCAATCCTATCCTTCTTCAAATGTATTTTATTTCTTTCTATCTTGTAACTACCGAACCCATTTATATTATCAATGTTGTGGCTGTATAGCTTTGTTTAAATACGATAACTCAGGGGTAACATTGGCATTCCAGGCTCCGTTCGCCACCGCGATGCTGACGTACATCTGGAACATCATAAAGATGCAGATCACGGACGAGGAGATGGCAGTCTTCACCAGCACCCTGCTGCTGTGCCCGCACCGCAGCGGCCTCAGCGACACCGACCGCATCGCCACCATGCATCGGGCTTTGAATGATGCTCTACAGAACAATGTAAGTACACACTGATAATTTTCGTTATTTATGCGCCAGCAGCAACAAAGCCAGTTAGCATAATCAGATTTTCAAATAACGTATACTCCATTTGTTTAGGTAATTAACTAAATGTAAACAATTTTGGTATGTCTTTTAAACAAAATGTGATCTTTAAAAATGTAAAATACGTTTTACAATTTGAAATACATTCAGATTTTCTAAAACTATAGTTAATTGATTTATAAGCAGTAATATCCAAATTAAAAATTATTTTTTTGGTTAAAAAGTAACGCCAAGATTGTTTACATTTAGTTAACTACCTAAACAAATGAAGTATAGTAGTGTTATTAAGTACGTTACTATCTTCAACCTATTCCACAGATGATCACTAACGGTGGGCCCGAAGCCATCGCCGCCGCCCGCGCTCGCTACGAGGCGTTCTCGCAAGCCAGGAACGAGGTCCGCATCCTGGGCACTCGCCACAATATCCTGCTGTCCTGGTGCCGCGAGCACTGGCCGCGACTGTTGCTGCCCGCTCTCTTCTCCGAGATCTTTGACATTCCGAAATACGATGATAGTGAGAATGCTGAGGCACAGGCCCTGGCTGCCGGTTCGATTGTCGCAGCGAGCGTCACCACCATTGCTACGGATGGGACGCAGTCACTGGAGACACCGCTGAACTTGCAAATCCCGCCGCAGCTGCAGGAGATGCAGGCGCACTCCTCGCACCAGGCGCCGGGACCCCACCAGGCCCACAGCTCTCACCAAGCCCACGGCTCCCACCAGGCACCACAACTTGGTTAAATCAGGCACGCATTTAATTCAAAAAATAATCAAATTAATCATAGTATAATTATCATCGTTCTTAGTGATTCAATGATTTATATGGTCATTCATATTTAGTGGATAGAAAAGCCAAATTCTTGCAAAGATTGGCGTTTGATATAATTAGTTAGGCATATAAGATTCAAAAATTCTAGACTGAAATCATTTTGATGAGAATGTGAATGGCAGGCGGATTAAAAGACATTCTACACATAATATAAACCGTTACGAGGTGTACAAAGTACAATACTGAAAAGACAACGTAAACTGTGATGGTGTTTGATTCAAATAACTTTTTGGCTTTCAAAGTGTAACAGGAGTGGTAAAACAGTTGGAAGTGACGGAGAACTACAGTACTCCGGCGCATGCCATCTTCTAAGAGACTAAATAGTTGATGTGATGACCGGAATACGAGTAGCACCTATCGTATCAAGGAAACTACTTATGTAAAATTTATGCAACCTATTAGGAAAATGTATGAAAATTATCCAAAAAATTTAGACATATAAATTGGAAAAAAGAACTGTTTAATTGTAAATTAGATAAGGGTAAACAAAATTATATCTTTTTGACTTAGAATGTATGTTTAGATAAGTAAAAGTCTGGTGACAAAATCCATACGCAGAGGGCGCTACAACATAGCTCGGATTCTACATATCCCTGCCAAATTAATAAAGTGTAATTGGTTTTGTACCTCTAAGAGTATTATCACAGGCTTCTGCTTAAATCTGCCATGTGCAATGTATTTACTATTATAAGTAGTTTAACTTAGAAATCGGACAGTACAGTGTACAAAATGTGAAATACTTTCATTTCGGAAACAGCATTTTGAGGCAGAATGTTCTGCCGATACTGTACACACACTGTCATATACATGTAAAAGCCGCGAGAATTGTAGTCTAATATTTGTGTATATTACAGCAACTTATTCAGGCCTTTTCCGGTCTACTACTGACAACAAAAATTAGTAATAGCACAACATATCTAGTAATATTATTTTATTTACATAGTTCATAATCAAAAACTGTATTCAACTGTCCAAATATCTAAACATGTAATTTACATTTTAGTTCTTTTCTGCTATTAAATAAAGGCGTGTTGAAATAGATGTTTTCTTTAACAACCATGCATCTTAAACTTCCTAAGGGCCTACCTGACTCTTCAAGTAATTCCTAAGAGAGAAAAGAGACTCAATATGAAGTGCAATGTCACACATTAACCTGTATCAGAGGTAGGCCCCTGGTCAAACTTGGTAAACATAGTGGCCCTGGTTTATTAAGATGCCCCAGTTATTGGGGCTTAAATCTACTTTAATATCCTCAAAGACCATGAGATTGTTTGACAAACAAACACAGTATCTGGCCACTAGATTATTCGCTTCAACAATGTTAATTTTAAGTACCTTTAGCTTTTCAACTATGTTATAATTGAACTTGAAGTAGGTATCTAAATATATTTTGATTTAATTAACATATTAATTATTATAAAGTAAACCTACTTCTAAAGGAGAAGGTATTATGCCACCCGATATGTTCATTTTGTTTAATATTAGAAAAATGACGAAGTCGTTATAAATTTTAAGTTTTTTTTTCTGAATTCTCTGTAGACGCTCTTCTTTTATTCTCTTTTGTTTCTGTAGGTTCTGATCTATCAATAACTCTATTTCATAAAATTCTTTATTATCTCTTAGAAATAAATTTAATTATATTATTAATTACAATAAAAGTAAGATAATATACATAAATGTACTTCATGATACGGCCCAGTTTATTTTTGGTCGAGTTTATTTATCGAAAGTTATTTAAGTTTTGTTATTGGTTCCTGAAAAACTATATTTTATTTCAAATAGTTATAGAGCAAAAATGAACTGCGGTTAATGGCAACACCTGTAATATGTTGGTGTAGACACGCGTGTGATAATACGGGCGTAATGATGTAACGGTCGCCCGTAAGGTGGTGGGTCAATTGTAGCAAAACTTTTTGTTATATAAGTTTCCTTTGTTAATATAAAGTTTACTTTTATTTGTTAAATTAAATAAAATATATCTTTCGTTACATAGGGGTGTTGTAAACAGAAGCGGTTGCCATGGCAACGCTAGTTTCCTTTACTGCGGCCCTATTTGTTTTGGTTATTTTATTAGGAGTAGAATAATCGTTTTGTTTTCTGTTTTTTTCATATACTTAGGTGTTAATATAGGGTTATTTAAAATAGACTAGAAACCTTCGAATTTCTTAGTGTTTTACACGAATATTTATCTGAGTGTGTAAACATATAGGTATTATAAATTTATTCGATTATGCACAAGAGTAGATATGTTATTATTGGAACATAAAAGTTTGCTTAGTTCGCCAGTAAAATTTCAAAGTCAAATGGATCAGAAAGATTACTGAATATACAGCTTGAATAATACTTGAATAAAACCACAAACTTCAATGATCTGCGAAACGTTTAATATAACAGTATTAACCAGAACAAATAACACCTTATTTAAAAACTATACATTGTTGTCAGATAGCATAAATAATTACATAGATATGTTTTTAATAATTGCATAATAAGTATTGCGATTGCATTTACTCAGCATTTGCGCCGTAAGGTCTTGTTAGTATTATAATTATAATCTTTTACTACAGTAGGTTCGTTTATCAAATAAAATGTAATAACGAAAATTGTAAGATTTGTTTACTATGTGTAGTTAGACATATCAAGAGAATGACTTGTATTTTATTATCTCTACTTGATTGGTCACGGATGTTGAATATAAACGTGTTTTTCCAAAAATATATAATACCTTCTTTAAATTATATCATTGCGAGCGACTAGCGGTTAATAGAATTATCATAATAATGTGTATTGTAAAGGAAATAAGGTTGCTTTCGAATGACAGTGTAATCGATCTCATTTATCAGCACTGCTGTGTAGACTGGCTTCGCTTTGTGCCACGTCTTTGATAATTATTGTCTTTAACAAGAGTAAGTCAAATACGTCACCATTTTGGCATAAGTACGTAGAAAAAAACTTACTGCAATTGATTTTGAAAAATGTTTCTGCTATAAAAATGTGAACTGATGCTTATGTAGTAGGTACAAGTAGGTTCAATTTTGGAGTGGAGGGTATTGACTGTGCTTACTTTAAAAATAGTTTATTTCTATGCGCGGAATAATTTATGTTAATATCATTTGCAGAGGATAATCTTTCTTTAACTTATAAAATCTGTTTGTAACGTGTATACAATCAAATTAGGCAAGAGCTAACCCTAGATGTTAATCATTAAAATTTAATGAGGTCAGACTTGTGGTTATAAGCAAATGTTCTCCAAAGACAATATTGTCAAACTCGTGGTCACACACTATGCATAATGTATTAGACACTGAACTTTGTGTTGATGTACATAAGATTAATTATTTGTTGGCTGTTATATTCTAGAACTTTATGTTAAAAGCAGCGTATTATATGTACGTACTATATTAGCCTTACTTGTAGGTTATGAAGTGTATTATGATTGTCTTTAAGTGAAATAAATGTATGATCAATAAGTCGTGTTTTGTTTACCCCATATTGTATTTGATCCGTTGATTTGTTTGCACTTACTCATACCTACACTTTGACAGTCGAATTGATGCGAACACTTGTTGCGAATGTGCTCGTTCATCAACGCCCTTATGTTCATACTATCCACATGCCGTAAGATCCTTGTAGCCATTATTTCCTGAAGGTCAAAAATGTTGAGATTGGAGATACGGCAGCTTAGCCATCTAATTTAGAGAACTGGAAATAGTGGATATAAGTTAACCGCAATTGGCCAATGGCTTTCATCTTTTCTACGATGGGCACAAAGATTAGCACCGTAAACGTAGATATCAATTACGCACTCATGAACCTTAGCTGCTAGCACCAGATTATTCACAGTATAATCATTATACAGGATAATTATGCGGTTTTAGCCAAACTTTTTAATTTCATCCTCAGTAATGTTCTTCACTTTGGTTCTCAACATCAACAGTCTAAACTTCACGTGATGCTTAGTTTAACCCGCCTTAGGCCGTTTGTCCACCGCCGCCGTCACCGTCACGTCACCGAGAACGAGATGACGGCGCCGAAGTAGTGGTACATACATTTACATTACATTTCTTAGCCGCGTGTCCACCGCATACGGTCATCCGAGCGCCGTCATAACATGTCATCCGAGCGCCATTTCGGCCCGCCGAAATGGCGAGTAGATCGGCGTGACCGTTAGATCGTCATATAATTCGTTGTTACAACTTTGTTTCATCAAAATCGGTTAAGGGGTTAAAAAGTTATGGTCAATTGAACATTTACTTCAAGCACTGCTTCAAAACTTTGAAACACTACAACTTAATATCTATTAGTTACATTAGTTATAAAAACATATATGTTTGTAATATTAAAACTGGTGAGAGGTAAAAGAAATAACGAAAAAACGCAGTGCATGCGGACGCGGTTGAAGTTGTGAACACTGTGCTCGCTGCTAAAGTAATTTATCAACCTTGATCGCTGTGTTAAGAAAAGATTCTCAGTTGTGTAATGACTACCATGTGGTTCGATAGTTCATTGTCGGTATCAGGAATAAATTAAGACATAAGTAATTATTAGTATTCTAACAATTAAAAAGATTAAAGTATAATTAATGTACCTTTCAGTTTAAGGTTATTATGAGAAATGTAAGATCTATGGCTGTATATTCTATATTATTGTTAGTGGAATGGTATAAAAATAAGTTACATGTGTATGTTTTATTAAGCCGTGGAGAGTTGCGCATGTAAATATTGCTGGAGTATGTTGTGTAATATAAAATGACAGAAAACTGTCAAAAATGTGGCTTTACAATGATAAGTGATAATGATAAGTTATGAGTACCTAGTGTAATCCTACTAATATTACAAATTTGAAAGTTTGTGAGTATAAATGGATATTTGTTACTTATTCACGCTTAAACGATCACGCTCAATCAATTTTAATGCAATTTAATTTCAAGTTAGCTTATACCCTGAATTAACACATAGGTTTTTTAACCAACTGCCTAGAGGAGGAAATGAATTTTCGATTCCATACTGCAGCACCGTTGCTTTTTTTATTAGCATAATATAAAGATGGTTGTATGAAAAAATGGGTCCTTAAATGAGCTAGACTTGATTGTAAGAGCAATGCAATGTGCTGCACTATATTATTATTATATTATTCTTTTCTAATCACTACATATTGTAAAACAAAGTCCTCCACCGTTTCTATCTGTCTGTCTGTTTGCGATAAACTCTAAAACTGAACCAATTATGATTTTTCACCAATTTATAGAGTGTTTTTAGTATATAATTTGTTAAGTTTTTGTATATATTACGTATATAAAAGAACGTATATATATATTTTACGGCTATAACCGACTTTCGCGCGGGCGACAGCTAGTATTTAATAAATACTGACATGTAAAAGTGATAAACAATATCCTAATTGCAGAATAAACTATTTTATTTCATTTCATTACATGTATTTAATTTTAAAGGATAGATACGCAGAAATTCCGCAAAGTTAACCACTTCGAAAATAGCCAGTCAGCTTCATAGGAACCTGAAATTCGCCCATACTTTCAGCGGAGTCGTAGCTCAGTTGGTAGAGCGTTCGCCTAGCAAGCGAAAGGACCCGGGATCGAAACTCGGCGACTCCAAGAGGTAAATCCTTGACGCTTTTGTTTTTTTAAATTATTTTATATTTGTTTAATTTATATATTTATTTATTATTTGCAAATGCGTTTATCGAAATTAATAGATTTACAATATTTACAATCTTAACTCTACGTGAAGTACAATAAATAACTAAAATTAAAATATTTACAAACATATATACATATATAGAGATATTATATACACAAAAGCTTAAAAAAAATTGTAGATCTTTCTGCTTGAATATATTCGGGGATAGTTAAGTAAAAAACTTAAAAAGCTATTTCTAATCAAATGAAAAGGTCGAGGATATCAATTTGTCCGAATTTAGTTATAGTTTTAATTTAAATATTAACAGGCTCCACAGCTATGGTTTTACTTACATCTTAACTTTTATTGAGCAATAACATTGATCATCACGGCAAGAAAGTATGACATATCCGATAACAACTATAATACCTATTTTGAAAAACGTCAGTTTATAGTACACTAGCGACCCGCCCTGGCTTCGCACGGGTGCAATGCTGGTACTAAATATACGTACTATAGAAAAACTGTGAACGTTGTATATAAAATAATGCGGCCCGCTCCGGCTTTGCCGAAAACTCTACGTCCCGCAATTTTTAAATCTGAAATATCTTCGAAAATGTTCATTTAAATCAGTTGCTGTAAAGTGCCATATAAATCTATATTAATTTAACAATTTATTTAAGGTATTTAATTGGATAAGGATTAATGCTGTATTGGTTAAAATAGCTTTGAAAATTAGCCATTATTTGTCGTAAAAAATAAATAACGAGAAAATGTTATTGTGGGATATCCTTAGAGATAGACATATACCATCGCTGAGTTTTCTGTAGACCTTTTTAATGTGTAGAAATAATTAGTACATTATTTTGTTAATCTCATAGGGTTCAGCCTGCGTTTGCAATGTAAGCGGGAAAAAATATCTAATAATTAACGACATCACATTAAAAACCACAAAAATCACAGTATGTCTCCACTGTTAAATGGATGTTATTATACATTAAATCTATCTATTAAAATAATCGCATCAAAATCCGTTCTGCATTTTAAATGATTTAAGCGGTCCAAGGGACAAGAGGACAAATAATGCGACTTTGTTTTATACTATGTAGTGATAACAGTATCTCAGCCTTCCTCTTCTGTTTCGGCTTTTATTTTATAAATAAATTAAAAATGTATTTTAAATTGTACAAGCGTAGGTATGTCAAAAACACAAAGATTAGGACATTATATCCCGCATTTTTGAGAGATAACTCCAAAGTAAGAATTGGTCGCCTTTCGACGCCCATTCGATTAGACATTTTAGGTATTTTAATCAAGTTGAGACACTTTTGTCTATCATTTTCTGGTCAATATCCCGCACTTTTAACAGTAATTCATACTAAAAAAAATTTAAGTAAAAAAGCTTTTTAAGAAAAAGCTTTTATTTAAACGCTCTAAACACAATTTATATATAATAATAAAAGCTTGTCGCGAGGTTTACATACCTATCAACATTCTTTTATATCATAATAATTTGTGGTAAATCGAGCGACAAGCTTTTATTATTCTATATAAATTGTGTATAATGAGGAGTTGTTAGTATAATCCAAAAGGAATATTTTATTTTCTTCTTTTTAGAGCGTTTAAATAAAAGCTTTTTCTTAAAAAGTTTTTTTACTTAAATATTCTTATTTTTTACTTTTTAGTTATCGCTGGCTAGGTTCCTCAGTCTGTTCAAGTTATTATTACTCTCAAAATGCCCTCTCATTTGATACCCATATTGTAGAAGTAGACTAAAGGTAACTATTCCGCCATCCTGCATGGTCCGCCATATTGGATTCAGAATGACGTCATATTCTTTTTTTAGTCACTCTTAACAAGCCCTTTCATTTGATACCCATATTGTATAAGTGAATTAAATATAACTGTTCTGACATCTTGTATGATCCGCCATATTGAATTTAGAATGACGTCACATATCTTATCATGTATTGTCATCCAAACAAAATGCGTCCACAAAATTTCAGCACAAACGGTTGAATGTATCTACTTCAAAATTGAGTTCAAAGATTTCACCCGAACACACAAATATACCTACATACATTGCAAGTTAAATAAAAGCTTTTAAAAATGATCGCTTTACGATCGATTTGATTGAGATTACATTTAAAGTCTGTTAGTCAATATAAGAAGTTATGGCACGTTATCTTTTCAACTTGATATCTGTATTCTGTACGCCTCTTGGAGAACAGTTCTAGAGCGAAATGAAGGGCAGACTGGAACCACAAAGTGACAAGGATTCCTTTAGAGGGATGAAGCCAGTTGCCGAGTAAAATGAAAATTACGGTTTTTTTTTTATATCCTAATTTGCTCCCACACGGCTGAGGATGGCACATCAATAAAAGGCTGGTGATTACTTAAGACTGTTGATTTAAATAGAAACGAATGTTTCGTAACCAACTTTAAATCTTAAAATGAATGTAAGGAATGATAAAAATCCTACTTAGGTATACACGATTCCTTCATAGATTTAATTTTTAAGGGATTTGATTACTAAGGCCATATTAATATTTGATTATAATGCCTTATAGATATCGATCGAGCATTGATCACTACGCTTGCTAGCTGCGAGGGGTGGTTAAGCTTCCTACATAAAGTGTTTAGGGAAGGTTTTTATGAATCAGGGTAATAAATAACTACATTAAATCAAAGTTCATATCGCTTTAATGCTTAATCGTATTGCCACTTTCTTAAATCACATGGAAGAAACAATAAAAGTATTAAACAAAATACATACTTTAAAACTTACAATTTAAAAATTAAATAATTCATTAATCATTTTTCATCATCGTCTTTTCGAATAACAACAAAGGGAATAGCTATGATTTATTTCACATCAATTAAACAACATTTTTTTTATAGAACATAATATGAATTTGTTATAGTTATCTGTCAAAATTTTGCCGAACTATTAGTGAGAGACTGCTGCGAGGATCTTTGGCACGTGGCCGAAATCGGAACTAATCCCGTCATGTATTACTTTTAAAGTTTTGTCAGCCAGTTGAGTCCACTGCTTACGAATATGCACACTAGCGCCCTCACGCTGTCATCTACATGCCATAAGATCCTTGTAGTTCTATATACATGCACGTGTCACTTACTTGAAAGTTGTAAACATGACGTAGTCCCACGTGTGTTGTTAATGCTACAGTTTATATTTTGCGTAAAAGGTAAGCGCACGCGACACGAGGCCGACATCTGATGCCAATATCCACGTTTCAAATACATAACACGTGTCCATAAAATCATACTCTCACTAATACATTGCATTAACAACAAAATTGCATTTATTAAATCAAAAATATATAATACATCACATATTTGTATGTAATTGTAAGAAGATATTGTTCGGCTTACATCATATTACCGCTAAACAAAGTCGTTGAACATGTATGTCTGAATGATTTAGATTCGTAACAATCCTATAATTATGATTTCAAGTCGCCCATTAACAATGATGTAGTCACTTGATCGCAATATAAACAAATGGACGCAGCTTCATTTAGCGTAACTGTGTGAACCGACGTAGCTCTCAATTGTGAATCTTGTGAATGTCAATTGACAAAAATAATAATAAAAATAAAATTACATTTAAATTAATAATGAAATTATTGACAAAAACAAATAATTGAACTAAATTAAATGGAGTTAACACTACATCACTATTGGGCTATTCGTGTGAACGGTGCGCACTGCATCTTTACATCCAAGTCTCTGAGACTCGCTTACTTATAGCCTCTATGCATATGTGAAACCTTAATACATTCAAGTAAAACAAAATGTGTAAAACACGTACGTAAGCATAATGAACCAAACCGAGATAAATATGTCCAATTAATTGACAGAATATTTTTGGCAATTGTGAGCAACTCTCTAACAAACAAGACATTTTAGACATGACGTTGCTAAAACTAGGTGAAACGCATCAATTACATTGATGTTGTTAGTATTGCTTAGCTCTGGTGCCTGGCAATGTTCCGGCTTACTTACACTCGTCGTAAGTTGTTGTACAATCGTTAATCGATACGTACGCTGACAATACGTGCCTTTTGATCTGCAGCACGGCAACTGCTGCGGCGCTAAAGTATTCCATAATGAGTGATATGAGCGATCGCGTGAAGTGTTGGCAAATCGATAGCCGACATTAGTTATTAATGGTTTGAAGCGCTTAGAGCGCTGTCGACTTCTTGCGCCGCTGTAGATCAAAATGCATCCTAGTCAAGTGGTCGGTGTGGCGCCGAGAGTCGCGCCCGTTCGAACAGCCCTCATCAATTGTCGCTACACACGCTGCCTGCGGCCGCCGGGCGGCAAGTCCCGACAACGCCGCAGTCAACGTACTTACTAAATTTACATCATTTTAGTTTTAAAACATAATACACAAATCGCTAACATTAAAATTATACAACACCAAACTTGTCATATTAGTACTTTGCTAAGCACAAGGCTAACTGACGTTACATTGCGAACCGTTGTAGTTTGCGGAGGAGAGCCTCCAGATCCCGAGCAAACGTACGATGCCATCGTCAGTGTATGGAGATAGAGGATACCATAGAGATAACAACTTGTAGCCTTATTATAATGAACAGACGCTTCACAGAAGAGCTTGGATAGTGTGTTGTACTGTTCATCAGAGAGAAGGTTAGTTCCGCGGAAATCATACCTAAGCACAAAGCGCCTACAGTCGCGCGGAAGCCGGCGCGCTGCTCGCCCCACGCGAACAGCGCCAACACAAATGTACGTGCAACTAAATGTACTATTTTATATCTATAAAAGAGAATTTGTCAGTTTGTACAAGTCTATATTACGTAATGAGAATTATAATGTGATGCCTATGTTAGTGCAAAAATATTATAGGATATTTATTTTCAGTTTCATTTATTTCCTTAGTACTATTAGTGTGAACTATAGATAGCTGTGGGATACCCCGCATAGTCTTACATGAAAATAGATAGTGTCGCTGTAGACGGGAAGGTTCTAATGGTATTAAACAGACACAAAAATACATCTATTCTTTAACCTATCACTTTCGGTACGAGTAGTCGCTAGTGTGTGAGAGTACCTTTACTGGAAGCTTCCTAGCTATGTCGTCACGTCCGGCGGGTGACTTACGTATATGTGTGTGTCAGTGTCTCGTGTGGCTGTGTGTGTGACGTGGCCGCTGTGCTGTGACAAGGTTGTATGCGCGGCTTTACTCACGCTGTCGCTTATACGCATTATTAAATCTTGCTGGTACATTTCTGAAAACATACCAGTAACATTTCGTTACTTTTGTCGTATTTCATTTGTTACATATCCGCGATCAACGTGAGAGTCAGCAAGCCAGGTATAGTCGAGGAGCTCCCAATCTTAACTATTATTAATATATTACAGAATCTCCTCTATGTGTTCAAGTTTGAATTTTATGAATTACTAAATGTCCCTACGTGGATGTACTAAATGATTGTGTATTGCTTGTGCTACTTGTGTAGAAACACATCCTTATGTTAAGTAAATTATAAATAATAATAGTGTATAATATAAACAAATTTAAATTATCATTCTATTCAATCATTCAAAGATATTAAATCAATAAATAATTTATATTAACATATTCTATTTTAATTGTTTTCTTTTCAGGAGTTTTGAATATATTTCGTATCACAACAACTCAATAATTGACACCAATATAATTTTGATTTGAACTATTCTATGATAATAAATAAATCAGATGTAAATATCTTCAACGAGGGAATTCATATTTTTTTTTCTATTTTTAAATATTATTAACAAAATCAATTTAATATAATTATGTCAGAGTGTCGACTTGACGGTTGTGGCAAGTCGTAAATAGATGTGTTTCTCCACGTGAACTAAATTAACTTGTATGTGAGTATGAGTATAGCGTATCAGGGATGCCTTCCTCTCTTATAAAAAGCTAATTTCGCTTGCGTCATAACTATCATAAGAATAGTTGCAAGTTGGCAGTACTTACAAGTTTCAAGCCGAGCCTGGTGACTGCGACACCAAATCAAAACGCTTCAAAAAGGTCTCGAGGTCTCACATAAACGAGTCATACGGTAAATATATTGTTATACTTTGGTAAAATACATTTAGATATAATATAGTAACATAATTTTGGACGGAATTCTATTGCGAATGAATTGAACGCGGTTCTTGATATAATTTTCAATATCATTTGTATAAAATATAAATAAATATTCACATTTTCCGCTAACTGGATATCTTAATGAGAGAGGCGAGCATTCCTGACTTACAGAGGGGAACGAGTAGAAAATATAATGTATATCTATCGACGGAGTCATTTAAAAAGTGTATAATTATAAATAAGAAGAGATAGCCAAAAATATAAGCTGTAGATGATATTGTGATGTATAGTCAATAGTTTGTAAGGTCGGCCGCGAGGCCCACCACTCGCTGAGCCTACACAAAAGCCCGTAATTTAATTAACGTTAATATTTACGAACTAGGAAGTCTATTGTAAATATTGCAGCTTTACAGCACTTTAATTAAATAGGTACATTTTGAAAACAGACCAAAATATAGGAAGTTGTGTGTGTTGTCCCTAACACTGTATGTGTTGCGTTGTGTGTCATGTGAGTGTGTGGTGCTGGGATAGAGGCACTCGCGGTCAGCGGGCAAGGCATGAGATATGACGTATCCTCGCACACAATGATAAATACATTAAATTCGTCACCGACATCGACGTCTTCATAAGTCGTCAGCGCGGCCATCATAAATTAAACATAATTAAATTGTGAAAACATACAGTAACCAACACTGTACAACGTAACACCTAAATCAGAAATAGATAGAACACTAACTCAAATAGTACACCGATCATAACGCGCGCTCGACTGGCTACACTTTACGATACACCTACATCGAAGCTTAACTGTTAACACATCGGCAAATACGTACGAACAACGTAATAACACTAACGTAAAACCAGTTCAAAGGAACACGTCACAATTCATTTAACCATCCCCTAATCTGACAATTTACACGCAGGACATAACGAGAGAGTCCATGAAACATGTTGAATACAACGAAAACACAAAGATATGCAACTCACATAATTCATACTATGATAATTTAATATATGCTGTGTACGTTACGTCAGGAAGCGGGTAAAGCCACGCGACACGTGTTAGTTGGCGCCTAATATATTACAAGGGACTCAGTTCATATCGACATCGATAAACAGTGCATTTACCGAATTAGATAATAAAGTGCATTTAATAAATACTCGAGATGATTCTCGTGACTGAGACAGAAAGAGAATGAGTGTTCAATGAATACATCAAAATGTCACCAACTCCTGATAACTGCCTACCATAACACCCAAAACATTGAACACAATAGAGCACTCTTGTTTAAACGTACTTTTCATATTTATTATTTGGTTTCTATAATACTATAACTTTAAAAATATCAATATCCAATGTCAGTCTAGACCTACGCTCTGTACAATTGTAACACCAAATAGTTTTGCCGTCGATTTTGAAAGTGGTAAATTTAAAATACTTAATCCTTAATGCAGTATTATTTCCGTCGCCTATCTGGAGACTGAGAGAAGCGAAACAGGTGTGGATATATCGAATGTTCGATAGTCAAATGGAAAGCTCGATTCATTATTACCTTAAGAGAGATTGAGAACAGTATATACATTGAAGACAGCGAGTAGTTTTATGTAGTTTAAGTAATATAATAAACACAAACGCGATTGAACGACCACGCAAGTGTGGGCACTGAACCATGTGGAGAGTATTTAAAATAGATTATCCTAGTTTTGTAAGAAAGCATCTTTGTAAAGCGAAGCTATTTCATCGAATTTTCCATTTGATATCACGTCAAGTCGGTCGATATAACACCGGCCATATGTTTAGTAAGCAAGGCTCGCAGCATTAGTTCGTTACCAAACGAGTTCATTTACATTTACACTAAGACAGTCAATTCGACGATTGCAGCCAACAATTGTCTCAGTTAATACAGCAAACTGCTTTCAGACTAAAGTGTCGCTAATTACATGCAGAGATAGGCACAAATAGAGGTAGGCACACGAGACTTATAGCATTAAATTTACTGTGTATCATTTACATGTAACATTATGAAATAATCGCACTTTCTTATTGCAATAGTCATAGAACCAGAAAGCCTTCGGACAGTTCTCGCCGAGCCTGTCCACGGGATGTCGGAAGGTAATACCGAGAGTCACAACTATCGCCTAGCCTCCTTACCGCTACGCGCGAGCCGATCGCTCACTACGAGATCACCCTAGCGTCTATGCCTATCGTACGTACAATAAATTCATTACAATGTATATTAAATAGTGTAAGATATGAAGGTCCGATACCGTCCGATAGTCCGAGCCTCTGGCTATCCAGCGCTTGTATAAACCGCCCAACGAAACATTATCATCTAAATTGCTTGGCAAGGCTAGGTAACGTAAGGGCTGGAGCAGTTTAGACTGAAAGCAGTGTAAGTTGGCGTCGGGTTCACTTCTTGGTGGGCGTGCCGCGCTGGGTGAGCCCCTCGAACCGCTTGAACGTGTAGTTGATGAACACCCAATCTTTGTAAGCCACCTCGCCGTCTTGTGGTATCGGCGCTGATGCTGCAACAATGTACGCAATGTTCATAATGGTAATGGTAGCTGGAAGGAAGTAATGTCAGTTTTGTATATCGCTACGAGCACAGTGCTGTGCGCGCACGTCGGGACTTGTGATAGGCAAACACGGTTGTCATGAAAATATAGCTTGCAGGATATGACCCACTAAAATATGTGGTCAGTTAACAATTTCATTAATTAAATTGTTGTGTGCGAATAATCAATTGTTAAACAACCTTATACTGTGGATAGCAAACAAGCTTGTTACAAAAAAAAAAATCATCATTACAGTGACCTATACCTCTCGTCTATTTAGGCAGTCAACACAGCAGTTTACAAAACTGATCAACTTTTTTGGTTAAAACAAAATTCCACTACACCCTAATCACTCCATCATTCTTGTTTAACACGTTGACTGCCGAACAATATAGTCTGTATTGTTAATCGGTCACCGGTGACCCCCACGGCGTCACAAAACTTTAAATAGAAAGTCTGAAGCACAGGGTTCATTTTTATGGCAAGCTTTTATTTGTTCTAAAAACCACTAAAACTTCTTTTGAATGACTCTAGCCCCAGTTATTTTCCATACACATAATAACACAATAACTCCTTGTAACCGTGTCGGTATAGTACTCACGTATTTCGAGTTTGACGTCTGGGAAGTCGTCGAAGTTGGATGTGTCGTCTATAGAGCGCACCTCTACTGAGATGGCGGCGGGGCGCTCGCGCACGTGGCTCCAGTCCACGCCGCGGAAGAACGGGACTGACTTCACGTCCTCGATGCCGCGCTGGGAGCCCAACCTGTGAATACGGTGAGTAAGCGGTCAAACAAACCCTATTTAAAGTAATATTTCATGTAAGTTCCACGTTTGTCAAATCTATTTCTCGTGTGGTGGTATTTTATCTATCTATTTTTGATATTGCCCTGACTTAGGATACGTTGTTATGTTTTTTATCTTCTTGGACTAATTTACACTAGTTTCTTGTTTTAACAATTCGGTTGGAAAGAACAATAACCCTCATTGTTGGTTCAGATATGGAAACTATACATATAAATTTGAGAGCCTTGATAGGATTCGAGAGCGAGTCATGTTTCAATTATTGAGACTTTTAGCGGTGGTAAACAGGAATTCAAAAGACGGTGTTACAGGAAACAGCAGACGGGACCTATATCAGTTTCATCACACCAGGAACGGCCTTAATCGTACTGGAAATATGGTTACTAAAAGAGAATGGTATAAAGATCATCTGCGACATACACAACTGTCTTAGTCCAATTAGGCTGTCGAAAAAAAATATGAGTACTATTCAAACAAAATCTGTCTGGAAATTAAATTCATTGAAAAGTGATCTCAGATATCTTTTTGAAAAAGTAATTGCAAAGCAATTGACTAGAACGCTTAAACCAAAATCTTTTAAAAAGTAAAGACGAAGATTTAATTTCTTCCGCCTTTTACTGTTAACACTGCATGGAAAATAGAAAAACCTGATGGCCTAGTATTAAAAATAGAGCCAACTACCTAAATTCTGAATTTCAATAAATCAATAGCTTTACCACGCTCTGATACAGCCAAAATGCTAAAAATGCTAGGATAAGGGGGTACACTGGCTATAACTATAACCTCAAACCACCAGTAACAGATTGATATAGAGACATATCGAAAGACGACCTACATCTACCACAGATGAGAACAAATGAAACGTTAATCACGATCACTCTGTCAAAATTGCTACGAATGATAGTCTAGTGGTAAGACTGGACTGCCAAAGGTCTCGAGTTTGATGCCCAAAGCGCGCACCGAGTTTTCTAATGTTGTGTGCGGTTTATCAATAAATATCACAGCTTCCGTGTTGTTGGAGACACATAAAAATGTGGGTTCTGCGACTGATCTATCTGCAGTCGTGTCCAATCGCCGTCCCATCGAGCTATGAGAGTAAAGGAACAGAGAGAGCACCTCAGTCTACGCACACGCTTGTGTCCATAATATGTCCCGCATAGCTGGCTGGTGTCATACTAACAATTGCCGCCGAGGCCGGAATAGGTCAAGAACACATTATTAGCTGTTGCTCGCGACTTCGCCGGCGCGAATGCAGGTTATACCTGCAAAAAACATTATCCATTCCAACGCAGTCTGTTAAAAAGTAGCATGACCTCAGCATGTTGGACCTATCTTCCCGTGTAAGCCTTTAAAAAGGACCGGGTTTCTTCCCTTGAAGTTAGCCCGTGAATTAAAAGAGATAGGATAACATATCCTATCAATATGCTTTATGGAAGAATCTGTGGATGACCCTTGGTAGGTGCCCCAATACATTTTAGATTAAAGTTCTCAAAGAGGCCTGTGCATATTGAATCTGTGTCGTTGTGTAAGCCTTTAAAAAGGACAAGGTTTCTTCCCTTAAAGAAATAGTACAGTATTATTAGTTCACCTGCGATCAGGTTCAGAACAGAAGCGCAGTATGGTCTCGCGCGCCTCCTCACTGATCGGTATCTCCGGCGGGAAGGTGAGCGACTCGCGCCACGACATCACCTTGCGGTACGTCTCCTGCGGCGACTCCGAACAGAACGGCGGGTAGCCGATCAACATCTCGTACCTGGAAAACATACAAACTTGGTTACAATTACTTCATCGCCATGTGTTATCAGTATAAACAATCAGAAGACAATAAATGCTTTCATTCTGTAAAATATCGATGTGTATAAAGACGCACAGCGGCGCTAAAGCCGGTCGAGATATGTCAACGACCTCTCTCATGATTGCACGAGCACTAAATACTCTATGATAGGGATTTCCCCCCCCCTACTCTCTACCCCTTAGTATTAAGAGTGACGCAAGCAGGGGAGAAAAGAAAACATAAGTAGGTATACACACCGCGTGATTTTAACAACGGTATGAAGACAACGCTTTGAGTGAGCATTTCGAGATTTATTCAATTATTCCTATAACGTTTAAGCCAGCTGATAATTTAAGCCAATTGACTAAACTCTTATTCAATTATTTTATAAATCATAAAGTGGCAATCAGTTACATAGTCGCAGTGCCAGCAATTTAAATCGTCATTGAATTATTAAAACTCAACTATAAACAATTAAAAAAGTTAATGCATGGAAACTCTCAATTTTAGCCTTAATTAGATTATTTATTAATAAGTCACGGTAGTTCATTAGCAAAATTAAGTGATATTCAATCGCATTTGCAAGATTACTTTAAATCTTAAAAAACAAAATCAGTTTTTAATATCCTCTTTGAGTTACAGTAAAGATAATGGAAAATGAAGGTCTTATCACCTTACTTAATAATCTCAGCTGTTATCCTATCTGAGAAGATCGCTATCTATGATTAATATCACAATCTGTGATTGCCAATTAAAAATTAACGTCATTTCAGCCACACATACTGGATAAGCGAGAATCATTATCAATGAGTAAAGGCGATATCAAACATCTGTTGTAATTTAACTCATTATAATTGTTGGACTAATACGTTTTCTTTAAACGTCGCTCATTTTTGAGCCAAATACATAACACGCTCAGGTAGAAATTAAAAAAGTTCTGACTTGAATTTTTGACGAAATTTCTAAACATTCGTGTCAGACTTTTTCGGTAAGGTTGGTAAGGAGTAGATTTGGTAAGGTTACTTATTTCAGGCTACCTAATTTTGCAGAAATAATATTCGCATACATATCAAACATTAATGCTTGCAATAGTAATTTATACAGAATGATTGCATCACTACAGAATAGCCCTCAAATGGGCAAACTTCCAAAACCGATTACTAAGCGACTAAAAAATCTATTCGTCATCGCACACAAGTATTTAGTAATGACACTAATGACTATTGAAGTATTAATATATTCTATGAATTAACAATGACCGGAACGCAATAACCTCTCCTATATTGCTCTGACCTTTGCAGCATTTAATTGAAACGTCCTACGCTCAGCAAAGATTTATTAACATTCGCCTATCCGTAGTATCGCTATGTTTATTACTTCATTTATTTCAATACACACATACGAATATCAATAGAAAATAATAATAGAACTGTTATGGTAATAAATTGTTTTTGTCACGACAAACCGATGGCAATTGTTTCTGCTGACAATTAATAGCGGCTTCATGGTTTATTTATGTATGTTGAATACATTTCCTGAGCTACACAATACAATGGTAATCGATAATGTGTGGACAGTTTGTATTTTAATCGTGGCGGAGAGATTATGCAAACACTTGTCCGAAAATATATTTTTTTAAATTAGTCAATAGGATCACAGTCTCCAGGTGGGCAAGGGCATGTCATCGACCTCTTTTAAATATGACATTTAGTTATCTCTAGTTTTAAGATGAGCACAGCAATACACATTACAAATCTGTTGCTAAGGCATATAATTGCTCGCAATAGCGCATAGCTTGTATTAAATCTAGCGTTGGCACTGATTTATTTAAATCTTATTCATTCTCAACAATAACTACAAATCCCTGATTATTAAAATAGTTATTAGTTTACGTAAATGCTTACAGTAATTAGTATGTATATAAAATTACTGAAGAAAGCTATTATGAATAGACCAAATAAAAAGCAACGGCCTTGCTACCAATAGAGTATATAAGTCATAATTTATAGACTATTAAAGGTTTTAAAAGGGAAAGACAATGTGGTATTGATTGAAGCATGTCATATCAGGCGTAAATAAAGAAGTTTTATATAAATCTCTCCATATTTGAAATATAATGTGACACGGTTAATTGGTTTTATATAGACCAAAGAAATATGGACATAATAAGGCATGATAGGATACTGAAGGATATAAACTTCGATAGAGATAAATGAATGAGAGAAAAGAGGTGAACCCAAATAGAAGGTGATGAGAGAATGGTGATACAATACTAACATAATGACGCCGAGACTCCACCAGTCGGCTTGCGGGCCGTAGCCGGTCTGCAGGAACACCTCGGGGGCTATATAGTCGGGCGTGCCCACCGTCGAGTACGCGAGCGCCCGCCTGTTCCTCTTCCAAGACTCCGCGCGACGCTTCGAGTCCATCGCGGACGACGACGTCGATACTGCATACGAGAAATTGAAGTGTAGAGCTTAAATAAAAAAAGGTAATAAACACTTAATTAATCATCTACGTATGAACGACTCCTTCCCTTCCAGCGCACAACCACGGCTTCGGTCAGCTTCAATAGCCTCCGCAACTCTGTACGGCGAGTCGCAATGCACTCAAATAAAGCTCCAAGAAACGTGATAAAAGCAAATAATAGACATTTTTTTAAGAAATAACAAGCCTTTATCTCTTCCACCCCATATTTAAAGCATAAGCACAACACCATGTAGCTCTAAGCTGAACATAAATAGCATTAAAATAAAAAAGAGGTTTTAAATTTTAAAAAATACGAAAACAAAAGAATACGGGAGACTGCAAACAAATATTCGCATAGCAAGTTTAAAAAAAGAGCTAGTTTTGATGTTTAATGGAATACAATGTAGGGATACTTACTGAAATCGGATGGCGTTGCTCGCGACAGGTCCCTGTAGAAGTCCGTGCGATGGCTCTTCTTGAGGCCAGTGCAGAGACCAAAGTCGCTGAGCTTGATGTGACCGCGCGCGTCCAGTAGCAGGTTGTCCGGTTTTATGTCCCTGTGGATGGCAATAATATGGATCAGTATAATGACGAAGCAAGAAAAAGCTGTTTTAAAACATATTATTATGTGATACACGATATACCGCGTTCTTAACTAACGACACAGGAGTCATAATATTTCAATCACTTAAAAGTAGATTGTAGAGACAAATAGTCACGAAAAATACCCTAAGGAAATTGTCCTTGTTGTAAAATTCAAACGGCCTTAATAGATATACTAATTTCAATAACATTTTCGCAAAGTATTTTAACAAAACCATACAAGCAATTGCCTTCAAGCTGCTATTCAAAAAACGCCTATTCAGGAAACATCAATGGCTTTATTTATTCCAGTCATTATTAACATTATTTCAATGGTTTTATTTATGAGTACTGTAACTTCTTTCCTTATTCTAGTTTCGTAACGAATCGATAAGCTAACGGTTCACCATAATCGACGATCTGATATCTCGAGATAACCTTTTCACCTCAACCAACGTATATGGCAACGTACCGCCTATTCCATTTAAATAGGTCAGCAATTTATGTATCGGAAGTTTATTTCAATAAATTTGTGATGTCGTTAATTATTTTTGTTGTGTTTCTGTATTTAAAAGTTGATTAAGACAGTGAGCGGTATCGTGAAAGAATCGATTCTTATAAAACTTATTCATCATATCACATTTGATAACAGAGATGCTGCTTAATAATGTATTGCAACTCACACGAAACTTCTCACGTCGTCTTAATGAGCCTGTACTTTCTAAATAATAAACATAGGTAAGTCATAGATAAATATTTTTAATGTACCAGAGACTATCTCTACGAACGTACAATATTGTTTGTTCTAAAAAAAGGGGCAACATTTTTGTAGCAGCTAGTTGTTGATCAAACATAAGACATCAGCAACACGAGTGCTCTGCATAATCTTTAAATATTATAAAGTATACATCAAACAAATTATTATCTCTACAAACATTACGATCGAGTGATAAGAAAAATGTATAGCAAGTTGAGTACTGGGTACAGTACTGTTGGTATCACGGCACTGGTATCGAGGGCGCGCGGCCCAGCTGGCGGCATTAGCGACGCATCCTCCCATTATATCCCCTTTAGTGGGTACTAACGCCCAATAAAGCCGAACCCCTTCACTTCCTCCAATAGCAATCAATCCCACTACGCGATACGCTCGCAACATAATACAAGCCACCGAAACCTCGCTCTAAAGTCTAATCTTCCGCGTCAAACTGCTAAGAAACAACATCGACACAGTTCAACGAATTGAGACATGAACATTATTTCAATTACGTTCGAGGTTACATAACAACGGTACAACTGTCTACATTATTTTTGCCTACCATGGAAATCGATCCGTCGCGCCACTAAATAATTCAAAGAAAATGGTGTAGTCTAATCGTTTAGCTCGAAAACTGAAACTCGACATTGTCTACCATGTAATTGTGTGTTTAAATATTCAAAGGAAACGCATCTTTAGGTTCGCATGTCAAGCGATCGATCATAGAACCGTTTAGGTGCACTAGCAAACTACACGATACAATCGTTACAGACAAATGGTTGATAATAAAACGTACATTATTACTGGTCTATTATATGTCATTTGAAATGGCACGCTATCGTTTAATAAAACTTGCATGAGACCGCTCAAACAGACCGTGGTACCCGTTATACTGTAAAATCCACCCCGTAATCATCTTGTTAAACGATGTGTACGGATTGGCGGGGCTGTGCACTGCATGTGCATGACAAATGAGAATCGACGTTTTATATAGAAACCCAACGAATCGGTTAAACCCACGTGAGTTTATATGAATGTGAGTCTTATAGTCAGAAACAAAACACGTCCTTGAAGTTAGACTGATTTTCAATACTTGTTAAAAATACTTTCGCACTGAGCTATTGTATAAAAATGTTCTAAGAATAATACAGGACAACGACACAGCCTCGTTCCTGAGACGCTGATCACGTCTAGACTCGACCTAGCATTAAGAAAGTCAATGTCAAAACAATTTTATTCATAATGTCCATTAACAAGCGGTAACGAACAGCCGAGACTGTGACCGCTAATGAAAGCTCGAAAGGCCGCCGGAATGAAATAATATACATGAAACGTTTTATTTGCATGTTCAAAGTGCAATATAAACTTATGGAAGTGTAGCATGGAGTCATGAAAGCGTGCTTGTTAGTACACTTTTATTGCCCTAACGAGAGGTTGTGAAACAACTTTTGCAAATGCTTTATGAATTTTTCTATGCGACTTGTTATGCTCATTACGTAGTATTTTCACCCCGTGGGAAAACTGCATAAAAGCAAACTGGATCGGTTGTTTATTTTGCGGGATATTGAGGTTATATAAATTGATGTGCCAGCTAATTTTATGGTTATATAGGATCAAGAGTACGTGGCTCACCTGTGTATGAAGCCAAGTTTGTGTATACTGTCGATAGCGAGTGCGGTCTCGGCGACGTAGAACTGCGCGCACTCCTCGCTCAGCGTGTCCTTCTTCATGAGCAGCGTCATCATGTCGCCGCCGGGCAGGAACTCCATGATCAGGTACAGGTTCATAGGGTCTTGGAAACTGTAGTACATTTTCACTACCCATTGATGGTCTGCTTCTACTAAGATATCGCGCTCTGCACGCACGTGGGCTACCTGTTGGACAAATACACGAATATTTAATTCCGAGTGTGTCGAACTATTTTTTTTTGCCGACTACAGTTACCCCCTCGAAAGCCTATCTATATTTTATTAAGTTTCAACAGGTATTTCATTCATTATTTTCAAATAGCCGACTATCACACCTGCCATTAAATATTTACTCGCGTTACATTTTATCACGCCAGTTGC